>SJYC01029867.1:0-38571 GCA_006408675.1 Madoqua kirkii | reverse complement strand
CGCTGGACTGGAAGAAACACAAGCTGGACTCACGATTGCTGGGAGAAATATCAATCACCTCAGATATGCAGATGACACCACCCTTATGGCAGAAAGTGAAGAGGAACTAAAAAGCCTCTTGATGAAAGTGAAAGAGGAGAGTGAAAAAGTTGGCTTAAAGCTCAACATTCAGAAAATGAAGATCATGGCATCTGGTCCCACCACTCCATGGGAAATAGATGGGGAAACAGTGGAAACAGTGTCAGACTTTATTTTGGGGGGCTCCAAAATCACTGCAGATGGTGATTGCAGCCATGAAATTAGAAGGCACTTACTTCTTGGAAGAAAAGTTATGACCAACCTCGATAGCATATTGAAAAGCAGAGACATTACTTTGCCGACTAAGGTCCGTCTAGTCAAGGCTATGGTTTTTCCTGTGGTCATGTATGGATGTGAGAGTTGGACTGTGAAGAAAGCTTAGCGCCGAAGAATTGTTGCTTTTGAAGTGTGGTGTTGGAGAAGACTCTTGAGAGTCCCTTGGACTGCAAGGAGATCCAACCAGTCCATTCTGAAGGAGATGAACCCTGGGATTTCTTTGGAAGGAATGAAGCTAAAGCTGAAACTCCAGTACTTTGGCCACCTCGTGCGAAGAGTTGACTCATTGGAAAAGACTCCGATGCTGGGAGGGATTGAGGGCAGGAGGAGAAGGGGACGACTGAAGATGAGATGGCTGGATGGCATCACTGACTCGATGGATGTGAGTCTGAGTGAACTCCGGAAGTTGGTGATGGACAGGGAGGCCTGGCGTGCTGTGATTCATGGGGCTGCAAAGAGTCGGACACGACTGGGTGACTGAACTGAACTGAGGAAGCCCCTCTCAGGCCCTGTGGCCCCACCACACAGGCGTGGCCAGGTTCCAACTCTTATCACCTGAGGTGGATCTCACCTGGCCTGGTGCTGAACATGAGCGGAACCATAAGCCATCTGCTCTGGCATCTGCTTCTTCAGCTCAGTGTCACATGTGTGGGACTCATCCACGTTCCCATGTAGCTGCAGTCCATCCTTTTTGTTGCTGTAGGGAGTATCCCACCATATGAATGCACCACAGTTTATTCATTCTACTTTTGATCGGCACTTTTGTTGTTTCCATTTTTAGAATTATGAATAATCCTGGGAGAGGGATGGATGCTCAGTCTTACTCCTTACTCTGCAGGAGTGGGGACTAGCTTGACGTGGTGTGGTGGGGGTGAAGGGCACATGCACGTATTCTAATGGAACTTGTAACACCCTTGCCTTATGGAGGGCCTGCTGTCGGCATCTCAGCACCATTGCTGGCCCTTTTGTTTTAAATAAAAGGTTGCATGAATTAATAAAGAGATAAATGAATGAACACATGAATGTATTTCAGAAAAGAACACTATTGCGTGTCAAATACAGTGCTGGCCATTTTTGTAAATGTTGTTGTACTTAAGCCTTGGAGATGGGATGAATCCCTTGACTTTATAGAAGAAAAAAAGATTCAAGGACCAGGACATCCAGGTCATTTAACTTCTGGACTCAGTTTCCGCATCTGTGAAATGGCAACAGTAGGTCTCAGTGGGTGCTTGGGAGAACAGTTGCATGATCTACATAAAGCAGTCAGCACAATCCTGGCACAGACGAGCCCTTAATAAACTCTGGCTCATCCTCTTTATGTTTCAAGGTCATGTAGCTTGTAAGTGGCCGACCCAGGATTTGAACCTGTGAACCTGACATCATCTCACTGCATCATTTCTACCCCTGGGGATATGGGAGTGTCAACGAGGGGTTGTGGCTGTATCTTTCCAGCCCCAGCCTGTCCTTTTCTCTCTTGAAAGAAATCTGGGATGTGTGGGGGGCTTGTGCCTGAGCCACCTCTGTGTCTCTCCCCACCCTCCTCACTGCACATAATCGGGCTATGATTAAGCAGATTGGTTTAGACTCTGCCCTGGGATCTGATGCCCTCCTACCTCCAAACTTCCTTATCCAAAGAATGAAAATAGCATGCAATCGTGGGCTGTGCTCACTATTTCATTTTCTGTGTCCGGAGTGATAGGGCCTCTTGAACTTTCAGGCTGATTTAAATTCGAATAACAACTAGCCTAGTATGTGACCGGAGCTCTGAGCTTTCTGCCCTGAGCTTGGCCAGCTGCTCCCGGCAGAGGGCATGGCAGGTACTTCCTGCCTCCCAAGCTGAGGCCACGGGGACCCACCCTGGGCACGCCCTGCTCCTTCACCTCTGGAGGACCCGCTCATGATTAGAACTGTGCCCCATAAAAAGTGGTGCTCCTGGGGCTGGCAGGGCCTTAGCCCTCTGGATGGAACTCTCTTGGCTTCTTCCATTAATTTGTCATTTTTATTGCACTCTTTGGCCAAGAGACAGATGTCAGTTTCAAATGAGACCAAGTCTGATCCTGCTTTTAGTCACAGCTGGTGCTAAAAGGTGAGAGGGGGCGGGTGACATTTTCAAAGGGATCTGTGGCTCCAAAAAAGATGGCACCACTTCTCTGGTGAGCAGAGATGGCCTTGGCTCAAGCTTGAGTGGTGGAAGAGTTATGAACAGTGGTCACCACATGCTCCCTGGGTGTCTCTTGCTCAGCCCTGAAGGACCCCAGGAGGGTTACAGCAACTCCCAAGGGGCCACAGCAATACCCAAAGGACCCCAGGGGGCCACTGCAACTCCCAAGGGAGCCCAGGGGGTCCACAGCAACTTCCAAGGGACCCCAGGGTGGCCACTGCACTCTCAAGGGACCCCAGGGGGTCCACAGCAATTTTCAAGGGATCCCAAGGGGGGCCACAGCAGCTCTCAAGGGACCCCTGCAACTCCCAAGGGACCCCAGGGGGTCCACAGCAACACCTAAAGGACCCCAGGAAGGTTACAGCAACTCCCAAGGGACCCCAGGGGGCCACTGCAACTCCCAAGGGACCCCAGAGGGCCACTACAAAAACCAAGGGACCCCAGGGGGCCACAGCAACACCCAGGGGACCCCAGGGACCACAGCGTCTCCTCTTCTTGCTCCCTGCCCTTCAGCGTCAGGGATGCACTCCGAATTCCTTGTTTTTTCCTTCCACTTGGCCGGCAGTGTTTGCTTAGGGTCTGCTCCTCTGCTTCTCACAAGACTGGGGCTACCCTCCTTGAGGCTCTTCTCCCCTTCAGTCCCACTTACAACCCTGTAGCTTCTGTGCTGGGGATCCTGAGATGGGATGCAGGGTCTTTTCATGAGGACCTCACGGACAGGTAGGCACGCAATGATGTTTTCCAAATCAGGATTCTACTAGTGCAGGCAGGAAAAAAGAAAAAAACAGCTCCAGGAGGCACGAGATTTAGGGATCACTGGACTGAAACAGTTCCTCAGGCTTCCTTCCTTCAGGACTGCTCAGAGCCTTTACTGCTTTATGAGAAGAATACGATGTGGCATTTCCCAAACACATGAGGGTATGACCCTCCCTGCACGCACGCAGGGGTGTGAAGAGCTGAGGGACTCGTCCAGGTACACAGCTCAGTGAGGAGCTCTCCCAAGCTCCAGAGTCTCCAAAGCTGTTGGTTAGCGAGGCGGTCTGGAGCCACGTGTCAGGGGCATGGACTCTCCGAGCCACTCAAGATGAAAATGCTGTCTCGTTTGGACAGTAGAAACAGCGCTGGGAGTTTGCAGGTTGGATATCTGATGGGAGCCCTGGTCCAGGGAGCAGGGGACACAGGAGCAGGCTTGGCTGTCCGTTTATTGGCTGAGTTGAATCAGTTCCTTCTGAATCTTTGTTTCTCCACGTGGAGATCAGTTCCTTCTGAATCTTTGTTTCTCCCCCTCTCTGTCCCCATGCAAAGTACTGGCAACAGTTTCCTCGGCCTGTTAACAATTTGAGACCTGTGCCAGTCTGGTGGGAAAAATGATTTTCTTTAGTTGGCTGGAAGCCTTTGCTTTTTTCTGGCCAAGATGACTACGTGTCTCAGACCAGCTGAATGGTCAGCGTGAGGCGAGCACAGCTGCAGGGAGACTGGTTTCTGAGTGGGGGCTCGGCCTGGACTGGCCTCATGACCTTGGCCAGGACGTCTCTCCTCTCTGACCCTGGGTCCTCCATCGTGACAATGAGGCGATTCGCCTTGCAGCTCCAGCACTGCATGACCGGGTTTCTCCAAAAGTGAAAGTGAAAGTCGCTCAGTTGTTTCCGACTCTTCGCAGCCCCATGAACTATACAGTCCATGGAATTCTCCAGGCCAGAATACTGGAGTGGGTGGTCTTTCCCTTCTCCAGGGGATCTTCCCAACCAGGGATGGAACCCAGGTCTCCCATGTTGCAGGTGGATTCTTTACCAGCTGGGCCACCAGGAAAGCCCAAGAATACTGGAGTGGGTAGCCTATCCCTTCTCCAGCGCATCTTCCCGACCCAGGCATCGAACCTCCTGCATTGGGATCTCCTGCATAGCAGGCGGATTCCCTTACCAACTGAGCTATCAGGGGTTTTCCAGGCCCTGACTAATGGCCTGTGGCCGCAGCTGGCCAGGCCTGACCAGGGAGGGGGCCCTGAGGGCCCCGCCATCCCCATGGCACGTCCCAGAGGCAGGTGTGCTCCGCTGGCTGCTCCCAGGAACAGCTGCTGATGGGGCGGGCGAGAGACGGGGTCTTGGTGGGGGCGGGCTAGTGGGCCCCGCTCTGCTGCAAGCGTGGCTCTGGGGTCCACTGCTCATCAGCTAAGCAGGTAATTATGTGTGCTCTTTGTTCCTTGCACAAAGGAGCTCTCAGAGAACTTCCGAGAGGCCCCGCTTCCTGGCTGATTTTATTCTTTTTTTCAGAGTTGGAGTGTGAAAGCCAGGCTGAACCTGCCTAATTGTGCCTGCGAAGGCTATTCAGAGAGACCGTTCTTGGAAGGAAATCAGGACGATTAGCTCTTGGCTGTGGCGAGAAGGGAAGCGAGCTAATCATGGTGAATGACAGCCTGTTCCCGGGAGAACCAAAGGGCACAGAACTGGGAGAAAAGACAGCAAAAAAAAAAAAAAAAACGGGGCGTCTGCTGGGCCTGCCTTTGGGGGGTGGCTGGGTTCAGCCATCAGGCGGGAGCAGAGTCCAGGCTGGCCCAGGGAGGGCTGTACTCGCTCAGGCTACAGGGGTGGGTGGTGTGACCTTGGGCCAGTCACCGAGGGTCTCAGTGGGGTCTCGGTTTCCCTGAGTCTGCAGAATGAGGGCTGTGCAAAAGGACCAGATGGAGCCATCCATCACAAAAATGACAGGTAGGAGCCGAGGGGTCCAGAGCAGATGGTGCCGGAAGGGCTGGAGGAGAGGGCTCCTGCAGCCAGGCACGACCCTGGTCCTCTGGCCATTTCTCGGCCGTGGCTGCACCCACCCTCGCCTCCTCCCAGTTTTCTGCCTGGACCAGAGGCAGTAGTTACGTATTTGGGGTCCCTCCAGTAGTTACGTATTTGGCTGTGCTAAGTCTTAGTTGCAGCATTCAAAATCTTCAGTTTCAGCACGTGGGATCTAGTTCCCTGACCAGGGATCAAACCCCCACTCCCCCTGCGTTGGGAGCAGAGAGTCTTAGCCACTGGACCACCAGGGAAGTCCTGAAAATTTCTAATTCTAATCCTAATTCGAGTGCCTTGTTGGGCTTCCAGTTCAGAGAGGTGGCGGTTCAAATCTCAGCTGTGCCTCCTCTCAGCTCTGTGGCATTAGGGATGCTCCCTAATCTCTCCCAAGCCTTTTCTTAGTTAGGTGCATTGTGGTACACAGTGGCCTGACTCCCGGTGGGTCATGAATGGTTGGTATCACTGCTACAGCATCTGGAAACTAGGGTCCACGCAAGCTCTTTGTCCCCATAATGAAAGCTTGGGTGAGTGTGTGGCTGTTTAGACAGCATTTTCAAAATAGAGGATGTGCCTTCCTACCTTTTTTGAATGGAGTCCAGGGTGCATATTTCATTATTTATTTTCTCTAAAAGAGAAGCAGGGACTTCCCTGGTGGTGCAGTGGCTACGACTCCATGCTCCCAATGCAGGGGGCCTGGGTTCAATCCCTAGTCAGGGAACTAGATTCCACATGCTTCAACTAAGACCTGGCAACAGCCAATACAGAAATAAATATTAAAAAATAAATAAAGAGAAGCAAACACGTGTTAGGGCCCCAGCCTTGAGGTTGTGGCCTGCATCAGGGCTCCACCTCTCAGTGGCTGCGTGATAAGCTGCGTGATAAGCATGTTGATCCCCAGTTTCCTTATTTCTCATTTGAGATAATGATCACATCTACTTCATAGGTAAGTGATGGGAACTACTATACTCAGCACAGGGACTGGAACTTTGTCAGTGCTCAGCAGAGTTTAGCATCGTCATCCTTATTGTGTGATGGCTCAGGGTCACGCTGAGCCACACGTGTGCCAGCAGGCGACAGGGGGTGGCTGTTCCCACACGGCTGAATGAGAGAGTCAAGGCTCAGGTTCAACCAGTGCTCACAGCAAGGCTGCCAGGCTGCCATCTGTGCTATTGGTCTGTGCTGGACCATGTCAGCTGTTAAGTATTTTGAATACCTACACCTGGATAGAAGAGACAGACCCTCTTCTTCCAGTGCAGAAACCGAGGGGATAGGTGTGCGTGTGGCTAGCAAACCGGCCCTAGAGGTGACCCAGGTCTGCTGCGAGGAGCCCAGGGCCCTGCAGGGGTCTCCCAGCCCCCACAGCCACTCCCCTGGTCCCCAGGGGTGAGAATGCAGCTGCTACACCAGCCTCGGCTTTTTCAGCACGCACGTGGGAACAGGCTACCCGGGCCACGAGAGGAATCTTCCTTGTCTTTTTCCTTTATCCTTTGGCTGTTCCTTGAACTAAAGGCTTTGTATTCTCCACATTCAGAAGACAGTCACTCTATTCTTTTGGTTATATCTACATATATTTATTTATTTGCCTGCACCTGATCTTAGCTGTGGCACTCGGGGTCTTCACTGCAGCATGTGGGATTCAGTTCCCTGATCAGGGATCAAACTCCAGTTCCCTGCAATGGGAGCCCGGAGTCTTAGCCACCAGACTCCCAGGGACGTCTCATCTTTTGGTTATCTTAATCTCGAGATGGGGCTTTCCTAGTGGCTCAGATGGCAAAGAATCTGCCTGCAATGCTGAAGACCTAGGTTCAATCCTGGGTCTTCCTTGGGTCAGGAAGCTCCCCTGGAGAAGGAAATAGCAACCCACTCTGGTATTCTTGCCTGGAAAATTCCACAGACAGAGGCTCCTGGTGGGCTTTAGTCCATGGGGTCATAAAGAGTCAGACACGACTAAGCAACTAACTTTAACTTTTTAATCTTGACACTTGAGGAAATTTTGGAGCCACCATACATGTTTCCCACTGTTCTCCTTTGTGGAATCCTGAGCGATGAAGTTTCCAGAGGGTGGCATGGCTGAGAGCAGCGATGGCCCCTGAGGACATGTGGCCAGGTAGCTGATGTCCCCAGGACCCCTCTCCGTGCAGGGAGGAGGCTGGGCGAAGCTAACTGGGCTGCTACCACACAGAGGACCCGCTGTTCCTGACCTCAGCTGCTCCTTTTGAGAGAGAAGTAGAGTATCACCTACATGATATAAAATGGTTTGAAACAAGCTCTGTAAAAAGCTTCGTGCCAACAGGCGCTCAGGGTTCTATGACTAGCATCCTCTCCTGGGTGACCCGCAGTAGGAGTGGAGCCAAAACATGACGGATGAAGGAGGTGAAGAGGTCAGGGAGGATTCTTCCCCTGAAGAGACTAGAAAGGACATGCGACTGATTGGACTTGGGGTTCGGCTGGGTCCCTGTTCACTGTGGGTGCATGTCATGCTCCCTGTGGCTCCCTGGGGCTTCTATCTCCACTTTGCTGAGCTTGAGTACAGCTGCCCTCCCACAGCCCATGGTGTCTGAAGGTGGAAAGGGCAGAGGGAGTTTGTCGTTGGGCTGGTGGGCCTGGCAGTCCCTCTGCCTGTGGGGCCTAGTAGGAGGGTGGCCTGGGGCAGACAGAGCCCTGCCGGGGGAGCTCTGTCCATTGGCCTCCCCATGGCCCTCTCCACTGCCTACCTGCTGGGAACACAAAATTCCATCCTAACCTAGACAGCATATTAAAAAACAGAGACATTACTTTGCCAGCAAAGGTCCATATAGTCAAGGCTATGGTTTTTCCAGTGGTCATGTATGGCTGTGAGAGTTGGACTATAAAGAGAGCTGAGCTCCGAAGAATTGATGCTTTTGAACTGTGGTGTTAGAGAAGACTCTTGAGAGTCCTTTGGACTACAGGGAGATCCAACAGTCCGTCCTAAAGGAGACCAGTCCTGGGTGTTCATTGGAAGGACTGATACTGAGGCTGAAACTCCAATACTTCGGCCACCTGATGCGGAGAGCTGACTCACTTGAAAAGACTCTGATGCTGGGAAAGATTGAAGGCAGGAGGAGAAGGGGATGACAGAGGATGAGATGGTTGGATGGCATCACCGACTAGAAGGACGTGGGTTTGGGTGGATTCTGGGAGTTGGTGATGGACAAGGAGGCCTGGCGTGCTGCGGTTCATGGGGTTGCAAGGAGTCAGACACGACTGAGCGACTGAACTGAACTGAATGCCTTTTCAATAAAGCCTTAAAGATGACAAACCCCATTTCCTGAGTAGAGCAGAGAGCAGTTATTTTACACTTCATCTAATTGATTAGAATGACTCCTCTAAATTAACCAGGCCTTGCAGAGCTGAGGGCGGGGTAGAGAGCCAAGCAGACGGAGTGGCTCGCCCCGGGGGTGGGGGACGACGGTGGCAGGGAACGGAGGTGGGAGGTTCCTTGGATCCCTGCCGTTCGGGCTGCGGTCCATCGCCTAGACCCTGCACTCCTTCCCTCGGTCCAGCCGCCCCCGTACCCCAGCCTCCTGCCAACCTGGCGACGTATGTCAGCCACTGGCTCCTAACAGCCTTTGTCCTCCCTGGACCCTCGAAGCCTGTGACCAGGGCCTCTGTCTTGGGGAAGGCAAGGGTCAAGGGCACCCTGTGTCGCAAGTGGGTGAAATGTTTGGTCTCCTCTAATCCTCCAATCTGCTCCAAGAGGAAAACGATTATTTATGATCCCATTTTACAGCTGGAGAAACTGAAGCCTGCTAGGTGGTGCTGGGGCCTCAGGCTAGCTTTGTTGACTCTGGAGCCCAAGTATGTAGGCCGCCCCGTGGGGCCAGGAAAGGCACCCACCAAGCCCTGGTGCCGTGTGTGCTGCACCCCGCAGTGTTTGAACATTCCACCAGTGGACTTGGTCAGGAGAAGCCGGTGTGCCCACCATCTCTCCTGGGGCAAGCCTTCCTCCCCTGTGAGGCCTGGAGGGGTCCACTCGCCCTGTAAAGACTCGAGTGTGTCTCTCACAGAGCGCCCCTCCCTTTGCTGGGGGCGGATGTCAGCAGGAATGAGAGCTTGTGTCTTCAAGAGCTGGATGTGCAATTCTGTCCGAGGCACGTGTGTTGACACCTGTCACAGGCCTGAACCAGCCTCTCGAGCTGGGCTCAGATGCCACCTCCCCCGTGAGGACTCTGTGCTCTCTGGCCTCCCCTTCAGCTCTCCTGGAGCATCTCTCAGCTGTGAACTTGGTTGCCAGGACGTCCCTTCACTATGCCCTTCGCCGCTGAGTCTTACTTGCCTTGGTTTCTCCAGATCTGCCGCCTGGTAGACACCCGGCAAATGGTTGTTAGAGAAAGCAGTGGGCAGATTAAGGCATGAATTAGCAAGTGGGTGAGAAAAGAATGAGAGCCTGTGAGCGGATCCCCTTCGTGGGTTGGGAGGAGGCATCCCCAGGCATCGTGCCCTCCCCTCGCTCCTGGACCTCACTGCCCAGCTCCCAGACACCTCTGGCCCTGCAGGCTATGAGGATAGACAGATACCTCCTCTGTACCCAGGCCCAGAAGGGAAGTGCCCATATCCTACACAGGTGAGAGCAAGCCTGGGCAGGCCAGGGTCTGGAGCTCTTCCCAAGGTGGGCACCCTCCTGGGCAGTGCAAGGTGGGTGTATGTCTGTGGGCTTGCTTTCAGGGGGCCCTCAGGGCTCAAAGGCGATGATCCTGTCTTGCTGATCTTCTCCACCGAGGGGCCATGCCTTGTCCCGGGCAGGTGCGGGCCCAAGACAGCAGCCGTGAAGGTCCTCTTTCCCTTGGGTCTCCTGCCTCTGTCTCTGCTCCTCTCCTCTCTGGGCCAGGAGGAACTGGAGGCAAAACAGGAGCTGAGCGCCTGGGCAGGAGGACTGGGGAGTGAGGCAGGGTGTCCATGGGGTCAAGGCTGAGCTAGAGTCCTCTTGCATGGATCAGAGACCGGGTCCCCAGACCAGAGCAGCTGGAGCCTCGTTGTCCATTACAGGGGAGGGCAGGGGACAGGAGAAGCCAGGCTGGCTGGACGGAGATGGGAGAGACGGGCTCAGGGCCAGTGTCCCCGGCCCCAGGGGCAGTGTGCGCCCAGTGTAATTCCTGGCCCTTGTTTATGGCCTGCCCAGTCCCATTTTCCAAATTGAAGATGACTGCGGCTGTTCTGACTTTTCTTCCCACGCAAGGCCCTGTCTCTGTCTCCTTGCATTTGCTAAGCCCTTTGGCCAAATGTCTGCTTGCCCAGAGGAACTGTCTCCAGGGCTTTCTTGGAGGCAGCTCCCAAAGTGACACGTCAAATTGTCGGGAGGAAAAACTTTTATTCTATAGATCTGGCTTCAGAGGAGGGGTCCCTGTGACTTTAATAGACAAGGGGACAGATGAACAAGAGAAAAGATGCATTTAAAAATGTGAGCACAAAAGAAGTGGCTTAATAACTGGAGATGGGGTTGTATACCTAACAGTAGAGGGAGGGGAGGGACAGAAAGAAAAAATGAGTTTATTTAGGGAAGACCTACAGGCTTTAAGAGCTAAGACAGCTTGATGTCTTACCAGTTTGTTTATACAAGTGTTCCTGTGTCTTCTCCTCGAGGGAATCCCCACCCTCCCAGGGAGGAGATTTATGGCAGCTCCCCTTCCAGAAGCATCTGTCTTCAGTCTGATGATGGAAACTCCGGAAAGTCTTCTTTCTGTACCTGTTTATTTATCTATTTCATTCATCAGTAAGCAGTCAGCCTTTTACGCCCTGGCTACTGGATTCTTTTTATAATTTTTCAGGTTGGAGCCCCCTTTTTAGGTACAGTTATACACATGTGGGCTTTGCAGGTGGCATGGTGGTAAAGAATCCATCTGCCAACATAGGAGACGGGGTTTTGATTCCCAGATCTTTTATGGCAGCTCCCCTTCCAGAAGCATCTGTCTTCAGTCTGATGATGGAAACTCCGGAAAGTCTTCTTTCTGTACCTGTTTATTTATCTATTTCATTCATCAGTAAGCAGTCAGCCTTTTACGCCCTGGCTACTGGATTCTTTTTATAATTTTTCAGGTTGGAGCCCCCTTTTTAGGTACAGTTATACACATGTGGGCTTTGCAGGTGGCATGGTGGTAAAGAATCCATCTGCCAACATAGGAGACGGGGTTTTGATTCCCAGATCGGGAAGATCCACTGGAGAAGGAAATGGCAACCCACTCCAATATTCTTGCCTGGAGAATCCCATGGACAGAGGAGCCTGGAGGGCTAATAGTCCATGGGGTCGCCCAGAGTCGGACATACGCACATGCATACACATGGGACCAGAGGGAAAGACGTATTGGATTAACTACTAGTCCCAGAACTGCTGTTGGGAAAGGGACTGTCTTTGCTCCCAAGAATGCCCTCATGTGCGCTATGGAGGCCTAGACGTCCTTGGCACCAACTCAACAGAGAAGATGGAAAGATGCTCTGTGTGAGACAAGTCTGCATCCTGTGGCAGAGACAGTAAAAGATGAGAAAGCTAGTGTGGTGGGGGGTGAGGGGGCCAGGGCATGGTTGGGGGAGACCAAGGCCCTCCCAGCAGAGGACATTCTGAGACTGGTAGGGCCTGCTGCTACTTGGAGGCTTGTCAGCATGAGAACAAAAAAAAAGGCCCTGCTCAGTCGTGTCTGACTCTGCCACCTCACGGACTGTAGCCTGCCAGGTTCCTCTGTCCATGGGATTCTCCAGGCGAGAATGCTGGAGTGGGTTGCCATTCCCTTCAGGGTGTCTTCCAGACCCAGGGATTGAACCTGCATCTTCTGCACTGGATCCTTGACCACTGAGCTACCAGGGAACAAATGCCCTTTCCAGAGTCCTCTTGAAGACCATTGGCTCCTGAAGGCTGTGTAAATAAACTGGAAGTTGAGGTTCTCTGAGCTGCGTTCCACACCTGGATCCCTGAGGTGTGGAAGCAGGATCCTGGAGGCCTAGGATCTAGGGGGTCTGAAGTCTTGAAGCGAATTTGACTTCAGGACCAAAGAGAGATAGGAGTCAGGTTTTCCCAGCTCCTGAGGGCCCTAGTGGCCTGGGCTGACACCCAGTTCACCGAGCTTGGGTCCTGCCCTCTCCCCTCTGAGAGTAACCCAAAGTGAGTGAACCAAGGGGAGCAGCTTCAGTCCTGCCTTGCAGGCGGCCTGCCCAGCGCTCTCCCACTGGACAGGGGAACCCACCTACTCCTCATGCCACTAAGTCTCCTCAGGAGAGCACCCTGCATGTCCCAGGCTCAGATGAATTCTAGTCTTAGAGGGACTTTGTCCTGGAGGGACAGGGTGAGGATGCAGTCAGGAAAGGTTAATTTTGAATTCATGCTGGATCTGCTTCTGTGATTTTAACCCTCATCTTTTTTTTTCTTTCTTTTAAAAATTAATTTATTTATTATAATTGGAAGCTGCTGTTGCTGCTGCGTTGCCTCAGTCGTGTCCGACTCTGTGCGACTCCATGGACAGCAGCCCACCAGGCTCCCCTGTCCCTGGGGTTCTCCAGGCAAGAACACTGGAGTGGGTTGCCATTTCCTTCTCCAATGCATGAAAGTCAAAAGTGAGAGTGAAGTCACTCAGTTGTGTCTGACTCTTAGTGACCCCATGGACTGTAGCCTACCAGGCTCTTCCATCCATGGGATTCTCCAGGCAAGAGTACTGGAGTGGGATGCCATTGCCTTCTCCATAATTGGAAGCTAATTCCTTTGCAATATTGTGGTTGTTTCCATACACTGACATGACTCAGTCTTGAGGGTACATGTGTCCCCCTGTCCCGAACCCCCTTCCGCCTCCCTCCCCATCCCATCCCTCTGGGTTGTCCCAGTGCACCGGCTTTGAGTGCCCTGTCTCATGCATTGAACCTGGACTGGTGATCTATTTCACATATGGTAATATACATGTTTCAATGCTATTCTCTCAAATCATCCCATCCTTACCTTCTCCCGCAGAGTCTAAAAGTCTGTTCTTTATATCTGTGTCTCTTTTGCTGTCTCACATATAGTGTTGTCATTACCATCTTTTTAGATTCCATATATATGCATTAATATACTGTATTGGTGTTTTGCTTTCTGATTTACCTCACTGTGTATAATAGGCTCTAGTCTCATCCACCACATTAGAACTGACTCAAATGCATTCTTCCTAATAGCTGAGTAATATTCCATTGTGTATATGTACCACAACTTTCTTATCCATTCGTCTGCCGATGGACATCTAGGTTGCTTCCATGTCCTAGCTATTGTAAACAGTGCTGCGATGAACATTGGGGTACATGTGTCTCTTTCAATTCTGGTTTCCTCGGTGTGTATGCCCGGCAGTGGGATTGCTGGGTTGTATGGGAGTCCTATTTCCAGTTTTTTAAGGAATCTCCACACTGTTCTCCATAGTGGCTGTACTAGTTTGCATTCCCACCAGCAGTGTAAAAGGGTTCCTTTTTCTCCGCACGCTCTCCAGCATTTATTGCTTGTAGACTTTTTGATAGTGCAATTCTGACTGGCATGAGATGGTACCTCATTGTGGCTTTGATTTGCATTTCTCTGATAGTGAGTGATGTTGAGCATCTTTTAATGTGTTTGTTAGCCATCTGTATGTCTTCTTTGGAGAAATGTCGGTTTAATTCTTTGGCCTACTTTTTGACTGGGTCATTTATTCTTCTGGTATTGAGCTGCATGAGCTGCTTGTATATTTTTGAGATTAATTCTTTGTCAGTTGTTTCATTTGCTATTATTTTCTCCCATTCTGAAGGCTGTCTTTTCACCTTAGAGTTTCCTTCATTGTGCAAAAGCTTTTATGTTTAATTAGGTCCCATTTGTTTATTTTAGCTTTTATTTCCATTACTCTGGGAGGTGGGTCATAGAGGATCTTGCTGTGATTTATGTCAGAGAGTGTTCTGCCTATGTTTTCCTCTAGGAGTTTTATAGTTTCTGGTCTTACATTTAGATCTTTAATCCATTTTGAGGTTATTCTTGTGTATGGTGTTAGAAAGTGTTCTAGTTTCATTCTTTTACAGGTGATTTTAACCCTCATCTTTCTGCTTTTGTTATTGTAGGCAGACATTATGGCCTGCCTCGGGAAGATAACCTGACCCCAGCAGTAACCCTATATGCCCACCCTTTGAAGGACGGTAAGGAAATGAAACTAACAAATTCCCCTGTCTGAGGCTTGCCATTCTAGGGGACATGTACAAGGATTGGTTAGTCTTTTTACTTTGTTTCCTCACCTGCCATCTCTGATCCATAAAAAAACCCCAACAAGATGGTTATTTTGAGGCGCTAGCCTGCCATCTTCTTGGTCAGCCGAATAAAGTCCCTTCCTTGTCTTAACACCTCGTCTCGAATTTATTGGCCTGTCATGCAGTAAGCAGAGCAAACCTGGACTCGGTAACAAGGCCTGCCTTTCTCTGCAGGCTTCCCACTCTCAGGAGGGCTCAGGAAACCCCAGACTCCCCATCTAGGAGCTCTTGCGCCTGCTGGGACCCCTTGTCACCCCCACTCATCTTCCAGAATGACCCATTTGCAGCTTTCCCAACTATTTGTCAACTTTCTCCTTGGCTGGAACTGGGAATTTGTTGTTGAGGCTGAGCAGGTAGCTGAGGCACAGAGCATGAATATATCATGATCGGGGAGTCGGCTGGTAGATTGCGGTAACACAGGCTTCCCTCCTGAGAAGGGGTCCTGTGGCCAGGCTGCTGAACAATCCCTTGACTGGCTCTGATCTCAGCTGGTGGGGGAACCAGGCAGCCCCCTCCCCAGCCTGTGGGTACTGGAATCAGAATGGGGCTTTCAGTCCAAGCTACTGATGTGGGAAGAGGTACCTGGATGGACTGTGTTGTTAGGCTGGTTTCCCTGTCTGGAGTGTGTGTGTGTGTGTGTGTGTGTATGGCGGGGAGAGATGCCCGGTGAAGTCTGAGTGGCTGATCAGCCCAGTTTCCCTTGGTGGCTGCAGTCAGTTTGGGCCTGTATAGGGGACTGACACAGGCCCCACTGCGAGATGGGTCATTTAAGGCCTGGGCCTCCCTCTCCCCTCCCAGCTCCTTTCCTCCAACCTGCCTTCCTACTGGAAGGAATTGTGAGGCTTTCACAAGCCTCTGAGCAGCAGAGAGAGTGTGAGACTCAGGCTCCGCACCCTCCCAGACTCGGGCCCTTGAAAGCCCGGGAGATGAACGCCTGATTAGAAATCAGATGCTGCTCTAAAAAGCCAGTGCAAGGTGGGAGGCCTGGAGAGACAGCATCCATTAACGAGCCCATGAACCAGGGGCTGTACCTTGGGGCCACAGGCTGCTCTGAAAAGTGGGCCAGGCCCAGGCCTGGTGGGGGGCGGGACAGATCACACCCGGGCACTCTCTGCCCTGAGCAGACGTGTGCCAGCCTCCACTGGGCTCAGCACCCACACCAGGGATAGCAGGGAGGATGGGGCTTTCAGGCCATCAAGGCCCAACCCTTCCACAGCTCACATGCAGCTTGATCTGCGTTCCGCACAGAGAACCTCAGTCCCCAGGGCAGTGGAAGGCATTGTTGTTCAGTTGCTTGGCTGGGTCTGACTTTGTAACCCCAAGGACTGGAGTACGCCAGGCTTCCCTGACCTTCACCATCTCCCAGAGTTGGCTCAAACTCATGTTTGTTGAGTTGGAGATGCCATCCAACCATCTCATGCTCTGGAAATAAAGGAAAGAGTAAAAACCAGCCCTCTCATGGAGCTTCATGGAAAAGTAGGGAAGATGCTCCAGAGGGAGGAAAGAAACTGGCTGCTGGGTGGTTGTGAATGGGGAAGCGTGATCTGTGTGCTGGGTGGCCTCTGAGCTCTTGCTTCTAGTCCAGCTCCCAAACCTCTCTTGCTGGGTTAGGGCATTTCTGTAAATGCTGTTAAAGAGGAGCCTGTCCATGAAGGGGGCAGGGGCTGGGCAGGCTGCTGGGCATGGGCTGGCACCCCAGCTGTTCAGATGTGGCCTGTGATGCTGGATCGGCCTGAGCATAAGGGTAACGGGAGCCACGGAGGAGCGGTCCTGGGCCTCGTGTCAGGATATCCTGGGTCCCTAAAGGAGTGTTCTCCTCACCTGGGGATCAGAGCAGGTCAGCCAGTCAGCTGGTCAGAGGCAGGAGTGGTCATGGACACTTCACCAGAGCCACCATCACTCAGCTAGTTTTTCTCGTTAAAAAAAAAATTAAATGTCACCTGTAGCTGGATGAAGCACAAACTGGAATCGAGATTGCTGGGAGAAATATCAATAACTTCAGATATGCAGATGACACCACCCTTATGGCAGAAAGTGAAGAGGAACTAAAAAGCCTCTTGAAAGAGGAGAGTGAAAAACTTGGCTTAAAGCTCAACATTTAGAAAACTAAGATCATGGCACCCAGTCCCATCACTTCATGGCAAATAGATGGGGAAACAGAGAGAGTATTTTTGGGGGCTCCAAAATCTCTGCGTATGGTGACTGCAGCCATGGAATTGAAAGATGCTTGTTCCTTGGAAGGAAAGTTATGATGAACCTAGACAGCATGTTAAAAAGCAGAGACATTAGTTTGTCAACAACGATCCGTCTAGTCAAGGCTATGGTTTTTCCAGTAGTCATGGATGGATGTGAGAGTTGGACTATAAAGAAAGCTGAGTGCTGAAGAACTGATGCTTTTGAACTGTGCTGTTGGAGAAGACTCTTGAGAGTCCCTTGGACTGCAAGGAGATCCAACCAGTCTATCCTCAAGGAAATCAGTCCTGGGTGTTCTTTGGAAGTACTGATGTTGAAGCTGAAATTCCAATACTTTGGCCATCTGATGTGAAGAGCTGACTCATTTGAAAAGACCCTGATGCTGGGAAAGATTGACAGTGGGAGGAAAAGGGGATGACAGAGGATAAGATGGCTGGATGGCATCATCAACTCAATGGACATGAGTTTGAGTAAACTGTGGGACTTGGTGATGGACAGGGAGGCCTGGTGTGCTGCAGTCCATGGGGTTGCGAAGAGCTGGACACGACTGAGTGACTGAACTGAACTGAACTCTGTGTCAGGCTCCAACTGGACACAGACTCTTGGTGGTGAACGAAACAGACAGAAGCTCTGGCCCTGAGGACTTTGGATGAAAGTGCAGTAGGCTGTGAGGGTGTCCCCAGCCTGGTGGGGCCTGGGAGGACTCGGGAGAAAGTCCTCCTGCAGGATGTACACCATCTTGGAAGGAGACCTGGAAGAGGGCTGGAGGTGGCAGGGGGTGTGGGGGCCACACCCCTCCAGATGGGGTGCCCCCATCTGCCAAGGCCTAGAGAGGCAGCACAGCTCCTTTGAGGAATTAATAACGTATTTTATTTATTCATTAAAGAAATTTATTTATTTGGCTGCCCAGGTCTTAGTTGTGGGGCAAGGGGGATCTAGTTCCCTGACCAGGGATCGAACCCAGGACCCCTGCCTTGGGAGTGTGGAATTTTAGCCACTGGACTACCAGGGAAGTCCCTATTCACATGTCTGAGCATGACTATATTGAGAGAGGGGCAAGGTGCATTAACAAGGCCTGGGTTCTAGAGTCAGGTGAACCTGGGTTAGACCCTGATTGGACACTCACTGGCTGTGTTGGCCTCAGACGAGTTTTCATACAGTCTCTTGCCTCAGAATGGGGGAGCTGATCTGTTTCCCACACCACTCTCAGGGAGGAAAGGTGATGGAGCTGAGGCTGGCACCATGTTGGCCCCCGTGGGGGCCTCCCCCAGCATCTCCAGCCTCAGGGCAGCCAGGCCGGCCACAGCAGGAGAGGAGGACTTTCTCTCCATCCTCTGCTCAGCAGTGACTGATGGGGACACAGCGCAGCTTGGAGCTTGAGGAAGACACAGTGAGCATCCTTCTGATTTTAGTTCAATTCTGTGAGCAGGATGCTCTCAGAGCCGATAGATTTTTCCAGTAATGAAATTGTAAAAGGAATTGAGTTATGCCTCTCAAGCTTTAAAGGACAATTGGTGACTGTTCCCCAGGCCTCCGGCCAGCCCAGTGGATGCTCATTCCCTGTGCTGTGGTCAAGGCCCTCACTTCTTTCTTCTGAGCCGCTGGCATGGCCTCTGGAATGTCTTCCTGCTGTGGGGAGACCCTGGAGGTGTTTGCTTCATGAACACACCCGGGACTGGAGACATAGCTTGCCAGATGAAATGTGGAGCCCTTGGTTCAAACATGCTTAAGGGTTTCAAGATGGCAACAGCAGAGCATTAAAAAGCAGGTGGAGAGCCCTTCTGGCTGCCTGGGTTTAAAGCCAGCTCTGCCACTTACTAGAGTTATGTCCTGAGTTGAGTGATTTCAACTCTTTGTGCTCGGTTTCCTCATCTGTGAAGTGGGGAGAACAGTAGCAGTAGCCCCTCCTCCTCCAGGGCCACGGGGAGAGCCACCTGGACTCTGGGAGTGTCACTGAGTGTGGCTCCAACTTTCTCCCCTTCTCTCTACCTCTCCTTTGATCCCTTTCCTTTACTTCCTTGTTTTTTTCTGGGGTCCCTTTCTCCCCACTGCATTCCCAACAGGCTCGACAGTGGCTGATGCTGAGCCGTTCTTGTTGCTGAAACTGGTCCTCGGGTCAGCCTATCACTTGGGTCCTTCCCTCGGTGCACTGGGCAGCCCTTCTCCATGGTCCACCTGAAGCCCATGCCCTCCCTTCCTCCTCTGGGCAGAGGCCATGCCCAGTGCAGACCCCTCCCTGGAGAGAGCAGCCTCTCTCAGCACTGCTGCACTCAGGTTGTGGGGCACCTCGGAGTTTCACCTGGAATCTCAGGTAGAGAAGGAGAGCAGGGCCAGGAGGAGATGGAGATGCCTGACATCTCCATGGGAGGAGGGAGAAGTTCATACAGAGGAAAATATGCCCGTAACCCAAATATAAACAGAAAACCCTGCTAGCATGGCATTGTGTGGCTTTCTGTTCCTTTATTGAGGCAGAAGTGCTTTTTCTCTTATTTAAAGGTCTTTACTGAAGAGGAGTGCATGGCACCTCACTCCAGTGTTCCTGCCTGGAGAATCCCATGGACAGAGGAGGCTGGCAAGCTACAGCCCATTGGATCACAAACAGCTGGAGACAACTGAAGCAACTTAGTATGCATACCATAGCACTGGAGTATAACACACGCTGGTACAGTAGGACATCCATAGAGGCCACCCACCTCATTCAGACTTCCCCAGTTCTGTTTGTATTTGAGTGGGTTTATTTAGCCCTATGTACTTTTATCACCTGGGTATGTCAGTGGCTCCAACACCTTCCATGGCTCTAATGACACAAGGTTCCCTCTAGCCATTCTTTCATAGTCTCACCCAATCCCCACCTCCACCTTGACTCTTCTCCATCTTTCCTTTTGTGTCATCACGGCTGGAGGTAAATGGACTGAAGCAGTGTGTAACCCTCTGGGATTGGCTTTTTGCGCTTAGTGTGGCTTTCTGGAGCTCCGCCAGGTGGCTGCGTCCGACGAGTGTTGGTGGCACAGATCTGCTGGGTGAGCTTACCAGTCACCCTTTAAAGGGCATCTGGTTATTTCCAGTGTTCGCCTGTTGCAAATAAAGCTTGTCTGGACATCTGGGTACTTATTTTTGTGTGAATATGAATTCACACAGGAGTGCAGTTACTGGGTGGGATGGCAGTCCCCTCCTGACTATTTTTAGAGGAGCCCAGGTCATAGGTGACTGCCGATAATGTATTTTAATGAGAACTTTTCCTGTGACCTGGAAGACTTTCCTATGAGCCCTCTGGTGCGTCCATGCATGCTAGGTCGCTTCAGCCGTGTCCAGCTTTGTGCAGCCCTATTGACTGTAGCCCGCCAGGCTCCTCTGTCTATGGGATTCTCCAGGCAAGAATACTGGAGTGGGTTGCCATTCCCTTCTCCAGGGAGACCGCTCCTAATTCTTTGTGTTGGAGATTAGAGCCCACCTCGGTCTAACCCAGGTCTGGAGATATCCCTTCAGGCAAGGGAGGTGCTTCATTCACTCCACCAGCCTGCCCCCAAAAGGGTCCCCATTGCTGATCTTCCTTGGGCAGAAGACACAATGGATTAATTTTCTTTTTCTCCAGAGGCAGGACCTGGGAATTTACAGGCTAACACATCCAACTCCAGACTCACCTAGTTCTCTTTATCTGGGAGACGCAGTGTGTGTCACCTCTTGTATGGATGGGGTCCTTCAAGCAAGTGAACAGAGTCTGGTAAGAACTTTCTTCTGGGAGAAACTGACTTCATCTGTTGAAAACTTGCTCACTTGTCTCTAGCAGAAAATGTCTTGGTGGAGACATGAGACATGAGAATGTCTCAGCCTTAGAGAATTATGATTAAATCATTCTCTTAACCCTAGAGACAGGCTGAATAAGACCATTGCATTTTCAACTCCTGCGAGACATCCGTAACCAAATGGTTAGTAAGAAAATTTCCAAGTCATTCATTATTTACCCTGGCTGCATAATGCATGAAACCCATGAGCCAGACCCATTTGTATTTTCAACATCGGCCTCAAATGTCAGCCCAGTACTTCACAGAGCGCACCACCGCACCCACCGTCCCCCCACTGCCCCCTGCCCCCAGGCAGGATGAATTTGGCCCTCTGGTTTGGCCCTTCCTCCCTTCAAGCTGGATTTTATGGGGAAGTGACCAGCTGTGGTCTTGAAGCCTCTTGCATCCTGCCCACTGTGCTGTTAGCCTGCATGGTTCTCCTTCCTCTACTACATCCTAATCTTAGAGGCTTAACCCGGAAGTCCTTCTCCCACGACTCCACCTGGACAGGGAGTGGTGCTCCATCTACCATCTTCCGGTAGCGCTTAGGGGCTCTGATAGAACATGTGGGACTACCTCCACCACTATGACAAGAGCCATTATGACTTGTTTAGTTTCTAATACCTGCCAGACCTAGACACATTACTGCATTGATTTCTCACAATAGCTGGTGAGGCAGATATTATATTTCTCCTTTTTACGGTGAGGAAGCAGGCTTGGAGAGGTTAACTCACTTACCCAGGGACACGTAACTCGTAAGAGGTAGAGTTGCAGTTGCCTGCAGGAATTGTCATTCCTTTCCTTCTCAATCATTCCCTGCAGATGTCTCTTCATTTGTTCAGCCTTTTCAGAAAACCAACTTCAGGTTTTGTTTCTTGGTTTGTGTTTTTATTTTATTTATTCCTTCTGCTTTCTTTGGATTTATTTTTCTGTTCCTTTTGCAGTTTTGGGGGATGGATCTGAGTTCATCACTTTTCAATCCTTCTGTCTTTCTGCATTTAAGGCTAAGGATTTCCCTCTGAGTGCTGCTGTAGTTGCATTATACCTGTTTTGAGCTGGAGGAGTATATTATTCCATTCAAAATATTTTCTAATTTTCAATGTGATCTTGAGTTAAGATTGTGCTCACGTTTGATGGATACCACACCTCGCTTTTCATGAGATCTTTTTTCAGCATCGAATCAATCATTTTCACATCAGTCCCTCCCTCTGGATTCATGGTTCAGGTTTTTTCCCAGTCCCACTGCAGGGGCGACTCCACCCTTATAAGCACGTGTTAATGGGCTCAGGTTACCTGCCTCTGTGCTACCTGCAACTTCTTCCCCACCCTGAGGCCATGATGACAGCTGAGTGAGCAGGGTTATTGAATACCATGGAGTCTGTTTTAATCTACCACAAAAATAGCAGTTCATAAGTTTGGTGCTTTGACCATAATTGGTCATAGAATTTGACCAAGGTCCACTTAATTTGAGAAGATCAAGCAGCTCACCACCTATGCATTCCTGTTTTCCAGGGACAAAAGGAAGTGGTGATAACAAAGAACTGGAGGGAACTGTATGAATTACCTGGTCTTTATGACAGAAGATCTGATTTCACATAACCACTCAGAAAAAAAGTGGTACAAAGTGAAGAGGAACCAAAGAGCCTCTTGATGAAAGTGAAAGATGAGAGTCAAAAAGCTGGCTTAAAACTCAGCATTTGAAAAACTAAGATCATGGTATTCGATCCCATCACTTCATGGCAAATATAAGGGGAAAAGTGGAAGCAGTGACAGACTTTATTTTCTCAGGCTCCAAAATCGCTTTGGATGATGACTGCAGCCATGAAATTAAAAGACGTTTGCTCCTTGGAACAAAAACTATGGCAAGTCTAAACAGCATATTAATAAAGTAAGACATCACTTTGCCAACAAAGATTCATATAGTCAAAGCTATGGTTTTTCCCGTAGTCATGTGTGGATGTGAGTGCTGGACCATAAAGAAGGCTGAGCACTTAAGAATGGATGCTTTTGAACTGTGGTGTTGGAGAAGACTCTTGAGAGTCCCTTGGACTGCAAGGATATCAAACCATTCCAATCTAAAGAAAATCAACCCTGAATATTCATTGGAAGGACTGATGGTGAAGCTGAAGCCCAATACTTTGGCCACCTGATGCGAAAAGCCGATTTGTTGGAAAAGACGTGATGCTGAGAAAGATTAAAGGCAGGAGAAGAGGGCTGCAGAGGATGAGATGGTTGGATGGCATCGACTCAATGGACATGAATTTAAGCAAACTCTGGGGGATTGTGAAGGACAGGGAATCCTGGAATGCTGCAGTCAGTGGGGTCACAAAAAGTCAAACACGACTGAATGACTGAACAACAGCCAGTAAAACACGGGCTCTTTCAAAAGTGGGGGAGGTCTGTGTTCTGAGTATAGTAGGCAGAAACAGGTGCAGTATCAGCCCCCTACCACCTTGTCATTCCGTGTATAGGCCCAAGGATTTCAGGTCCTACAGGCGCCCTGGGGCTGGAAGCGCTAACGTGGCCTCAGGCTGTGACCCCTGGAAGCTGGAGGAGTACAGGCAGGGATCCAGGCAGCATTGATTGTGGCAGATCCCTTGGGGCCAGGGTCTCCTGGTCCCCACCCTCCCTGGGTAAGCCACTTTCCTTGTTTCACAGGCAGAAAAGGACCTTGGTTTTCATTGGCTACTTGACTCAGAGAAGCAGGATTCTTCCTATTGATGCCGCTGCCTTTTTGGCTCAGACAACATTTAGTATCATCAGGAATGCAAACCTTCTTGCAGTCGGGTCTCGCTGACCGGCACAGGCCTGGGGTTTTGCTATTTTAATCACAGGACTTGCAGTTCATAAACAGCCTCCACTTTCCTCATCTCCCTAACCTGGGCAGTCATGATAAGCTTAAACTTATTTCCCTTCTGTTATTCCCCTTTACCAACAGTTCCATAACCAGCTTGCCCAGGCTGATTAGGACTGTCCTGGTTTTAGCCCTGAAAATCCAGCATCATGGGGAACCCTCTGGCTGGGCCAACTGGGGCAGCTGGTCACCCACCTGGGAGGCTCACACTTGGGAATATTCTGCTGCTCCTGTTATCTGAGACCAGGGTGGGTGAAAGGGACCCAGACAGAAGGGCTAAGTTGAAAGGAGGTTTTGGGGGGGGCGCTTCCCTGGTGGTACAGTGGATGAGAATCTGCCTGCCAATGCAGGGGACACAGGTTTGATCCCTGGTCTGGGAAGATCCCATATGCCACAGAGCAGTCAAGCCCGTGTGCCACAACTTCTGAACCTTTGCTCTCAGTTCAGTTCAGTCACTCAGTCGTGTCTGACTGTTTGCAGCTCCGTGGACTGCAGCACGCCAGGCCTCCCTGTCCAGCACCAACTCCCGGAGCTTGCTCAAACACATGTCCACTGAGTCAGTGAGAGGCAACAGCAATGAGAAGCCCATGCACTACAGTGAAAAGTAGACCTGCTCACCATGACTAGAGAAAGCTCTCATGCAGCAAGGAAGACCCAACATAGCCAAAAATAAATGCATTGATTTTTTAAAAAAAGGAGGGAGGTTTCATCTTGTGGCATCAGCCTGGCGGGAGCTGAAACCTCCTTGCAGCCCCTCCTGGCCTCCCATTTCTCTCCATGACTCCATGCAGTGGGCTGGGGAAGGGATGGAGGGGAGCCCTGAGCTCTCCCAGAGGTCTCCCAGAACGCACCATCAGCCCTGTAAGCGCAACGGTCCCTGCAACAAGGTTAACATGGGGGACACACCTCCCAGGGCAGGGAGGGGCTTAGTGACAACCTCAGGCTCCCACTTCCTTTATAGATGCGAAAACTAAGCCAGGAAAGGAGGGGACGTTCCCAGGTAACATTAATGGAACTCAGTTTTGCTTGATAGCATTTGTGGGTGTCAGGAGCCCAGGGTCAGCCCTGTCTCTGCCATGAGAACCAGCCCTGGAGCAGCCAGTATACCCCCAAGGGGCTCACCAGAACCCCATGGACAAATGGCCAAGTCGTCAAGCTTAATGTTTGTAGCAAATCGGCCAGGACAGGGTGGATTTGGAAGGTTCCTGTGATGTTTTGTTTGACTAATTTTAATTTTTCTTTTGTGCTAGTATTTTAAGAAATATTTTGGAGGAAAGATAGAGGAGAATCAGTATGCAGCTGCTGCATCTGGCTGCTGACTCCTGGATGGAGGCAGTGGGGGGCCGCGGGGAGGGGAGATAGAGAGAGGAGGCAGGAGACCGAGGGCAGAGGGCGAGGGCATATGGAGAGGAGAGAGAGGAAAGGAGAGACAGAGAGATGGGAAAAACCGGGGAGGGCCAAGAAGGAGAAGCTGAGAAGAGACAGTTGACAGCATTCATTTTACTAATCTACTCTTCTTGTAAAGAAAACTAGATGTGAAATCTATTCATTAAAAAAATCTGGACTATATTGACTACATACTATTAAAAGGATTTTTTATTTTTTTAATCATGGGGTAAATTAAAAACACAGGCTCCAATAGAGAGTATGGTGCGGTGAGCCCCAGGCCCCACTTGCTCTTCGATGGGGCTGGGGCTTCCCTGGTGGCTCAGATGGTTAAGCATCTGCCTACAATGTGGGAGACCTGGGTTCGATCCCTCGGTTGGGAAGAACCCCTGAAGAAGGAAACAGCAACCCACTCCAGTATTCTTGCCCAGAAAATCCCATGGATGGAGGAGCCTGGTAGACTATGGTCCAAGGGGTTGCAAAGAGTCAGACATGATTGAGCGACTTCACTTTCTCGCAGAATCAGACACGACTGAGTGCTTCACTTTCACTTTGGGTGGTGACTGGTCCTGCCCCTTCCATCCTCCTCTCCCAAATCGGGGTCACCGTGAAGCCATTCCAGAGCTATCATTTTATCTGTGAATATGATTGACAATATTCTAGAATAGTCTGGATATATTAAAAAAAATACCCTTGAATATTTTCTCGAGGATGAGAAATTCCTGCAAATGCACGTTTCCAGGTCCCAGAGTCTCCCTCCCCTCCTTTTTTTTTTTGCCTTTCAACCTCGTCTCTCTGTCCCTGTGCTCCCCAGCCTCCCCTAGCCTGCCTTCCTCCACCCTGACCCTCAGTCTCATCTTCTGGGGAGCAGGCAGCCCGGCTGACCCTCCATCCCATCTTCAATGAAGTTCCCTCGAGCTGAAGCAGTGGGCACTGGACATAGACAAGTCCAGCACAGCCTGACTGTTGTTATGAAGTCAAGAAGAGCTGGCCTAACCTTGGCAGAAATCTTCATAACCTTACTTGTAAAAACCCCACAATTAAAAACACAACAAGCTGATGAAAGTAACAAACGAAAAGCAAACACAGACACAGAGAACGAGCTAGAGGTTATCAGCGGAAAGAGGGAAAGGGGCGCTATGGAGAGGTAGAGGACTAAGAACACAAACTATTAGGTATAAACTTCAAGGATATATTGTACCACATAGAGAATATAGCTGATATTTTATAATAGCTATAAATGGAGCATAACCTTTAAAAATGGTGAATCACTGTATTTTACACCTGTAACTTATAACGTATAGCAACTATACTTCCATAAAAAACTAAATTTAAAAATCTTATTTTTATAAATCACTGTACAGGTGTAAGTGGTTAGAATGGATGACTGAATCGGTCTTTTGATGCATTGACCAGAGCTATGCGATCTCAGGTCACTTCACCTCTCCCAGAGCCTCAGTTTCCTTATCTGTAAAGTGGGGATGTTGGAACATAATGATGATTTTCTAACTGGTTTTGGAAGCAGAGTGTTTTCTCTGTTTCTAACTAAAGCCTCCATGAACCCAACATGTATGACAGTTAAAGGGGGTCAGGGCCCATGGCGCAAGCAGAGATCAGGCTGCCGGGTCTACCCCGACCCTCCGTGCCTCAGTGGCTCGGCTGCCCAACAGGTCTGATGACAGCTGAGAGGTGGCTGAGACGTTTCCTGGGATTAGACGCGGGGCTCCTCCTGGGGCTGGCTCAGTGAACACCAGCCTTCAGTTTTATTCCTTGTGTCCTGGATGAGGCAGGATGGGGTCAGGGGGCTTGGCTGTTTCGGCCACTACCCCCTCTCACCTTGGTCCACTCCCACTTCCACAGGGGCTCGAGAAAACAGTGCTCCATGTTCTCAGGTCCAGCAAGGCTGTGCTCTGACACCAGGTCAGGCGGGTCCAGTGCCCTCGACTCAGCCCCTGGCCCCCAGAACCCCCCAAGGAGAGCTTGGAAGAGGTCGATGCGGTGCTAGATGGCAGGGTCACCCCTGGGGGGATCTTTGCCCAGCTCAGTGGTGCCCCCCAACCTTGGATGGCCCATGCCCTGAAGGCTCCCAACCCAGGAGTGACCCAGAGGCTCAGAGAATCACCGGCCCCTGTTTCCCACTGCGGCCTCCTCCCTTCCAGGAAGGGTCCAGGAGAATGAGCAACTCTCAAGTTAATTATAATTATGGACAACTGCAGCTCGGTTGTCATAGAAACTCATTGCTCCCGGCTCTGTCTGTGGGACCGCCGCTCCTTGACCTGACAGCTGCGGTGGGGATGACACCATCCCCCTCCTTCCAGGGTCTTGACAAGCTTCGGGGGGAGTTTGGAGGAGAGGGTAAAATGCAGCCCCAGAGTCTTCTCAATCTGAGTCATTCCAAAGCAGCAGGAAACAACAGAGAGAAAGGCTTTCTACATCTGGATCTGTGTCTGGGGAGATAAGGGTGCCCTGAGAGTGTGTCTGTGCATCCCGGGTCTCAGGGGTGGAAGGTTACCAAGACAGCCGGAAAGGCAGGGGGCTCTGGCCTGTGTATGTCTGTCTCATCCCAGGTGAGTCACTTCACCTTCTGAGCCAGATTTCTCTCTGTAAAATGGGATGGTATCGCCTACCTCCTCAGTTTGCCCGGAAGATTAAATGGTCTGATGCCCAGGCCACAACACAGGGGGTTGACAAATGTCAGCCCCCTTCCTTCTTCATTGCTAGCCCGGCTCTGTGAGGACATTCGGGGATGGAGAAGGGGGAGGGGGCCCCCTGTTCCGTGCCTCTGACTTTTTGGCTCATCACTTCCTGCTGGACCTGTTCTCAAAGTGGGATTCCCTGAGCCACTGGGAAGCTGGAGGGGTGCAGGGCCGGTTGGGCCAGAAAGGTCACTGTAGGAAGCGGTGGTGGCCAGGTACCGGGATGAGGGCTGTGACTACTGCGTTCACTCCAGGGGTGGCCGTGGACACTTTACCCAAACTCCTTGAGCATAAGTGCCTTATGCATTAATAAAATGGGCCCAAGCTTTTGCAGGGTTTCTGTAAAGTTTATATGAACTCACGCACATGAGAGGGGGCTGGCACTGGTCGTGTAACTATTTAGCTTCCCGAAGCAGGACTGGTTGTCGGGGAAGCCGGGGAAAGGACCAGGGCAGGTGGGAGGCAGAGGCTGGCTTTTCTCTCCTCACCTGGGGGACTTGTGAAATTCTAGGTTTTATTCTTTTGCCATGTTGCACAGCATGCGGGATCTTAGTTCCCTGACTGGGGATCCAACTTACAGCCCTTGCAATGGAAGCACAGGGTCTCAACCACTGGAACCCAGGAAGTTACTGAGATCACAGGAAGCCTGTGGCCTTGAAGAAATATGGGGCCAGAGGGACAAAGGGCCTTGAGTCTTCTGGAGCTGTATCTTGATGTCTAGATCTGAGCTCCATACGTTCTCCTTGCTCTTGTCTTTTGTGAATGCTGGGGCTTGAGGGATTCAGTGGATTCAGTGATAGCTGAAGGTCAGTGATGGAAGGAATGATGGTGATGGAGATGGTTGTGATGATGATGGAGACAGTGATGCTGGAGATGGTGATGCTGGAGACGGTGATGATGGAGGCAGTGGTGATAGAGATGTGCTGGTGATGGAGATGGTGATGCTGGAGATGGTGATGATGGAGGCAGTGATGATAGAGATGTGCTGGTGATGGAGATGGTGATGCTGGAGACGGTGATGATGGAGGCAGTGATGATAGAGATGTGCTGGTGATGGAGATGGTGATGCTGGAGACGGTGATGATGGAGGCAGTGATGATAGAGATGTGCTGGTGATGGAGATGGTGATGCTGGAGACGGTGATGATGGAGGCAGTGATGATAGAGATGTGCTGGTGATGGAGATGGTGATGCTGGAGACGGTGATGATGGAGGCAGTGATGATAGAGATGTGCTGGTGATGGAGATGGTGATGCTGGAGACGGTGATGATGGAGGCAGTGATGATAGAGATGTGCTGGTGATGGAGATGGTGATGCTGGAGACGGTGATGATGGAGGCAGTGATGATAGAGATGTGCTGGTGATGGAGATGGTGATGCTGGAGACGGTGATGATGGAGGCAGTGATGATAGAGATGTGCTGGTGATGGAGATGGTGATGCTGGAGACGGTGATGATGGAGGCAGTGATGATAGAGATGTGCTGGTGATGGAGATGGTGATGCTGGAGACGGTGATGATGGAGGCAGTGATGATAGAGATGTGCTGGTGATGGAGATGGTGATGCTGGAGACGGTGATGATGGAGGCAGTGATGATAGAGATGTGCTGGTGATGGAGATGGTGATGCTGGAGACGGTGATGATGGAGGCAGTGGTGATAGAGATGTGCTGGTGATGGAGATGGTGATGCTGGAGATGGTGATGATGGAGGCAGTGATGATAGAGATGTGCTGGTGATGGAGATGGTGATGCTGGAGACGGTGATGATGGAGGCAGTGATGATAGAGGTGTGCTGGTGATGGAGATGGTGATGCTAGTACACATCTCTAAGCACACTTCTTGTTCTCTGTAGTCCTATCTCTCACCTGCTTTTGCCAGAGCAACACTGTGGCCACTCACTCATGACCACAGGGACCATTTCTAACTGTAGAGGGAAAGTAACTTCAACATTTCCTTGCAAAGAACAAACTGCTGGGTTCTCCTGGTACACAAAGGTATTGTGAGAAGAGCAGTCTGCCTCACAGGACCCTGGCATTGCCCTCTGAGTTCCTTCCTAGCTATGCTTCAGGTCAAAGAAGACAGTATCATGGATTGATTTCCAGAAGTTCAGCCATGGCCTGTGCTTGTCCGCCCTGTGGGACAAGATCAACAGAGCGCTGAGGCTCTCCAGGGGCAGAGTGGCCTTGTGAAAGGCTGAAACTTTGGCTCTGCCACTTACGAGCTGTGTGACCTCAGGCGTGTTCCTTAACCTCTCTGAACCTCCCCTGCTACTGTGGAAGATTAATAAGATCATATCTGTGAGAGGTCATAGTGCCTCGGCAATCCTTGTCAGTGTTTGGGGTTTGGTGCCGTGGCCTGTGACATGCTGGCGGTATTGGGTAGACAGTGAGCTAGACCCAGACAGACTGAGCAGAGCAGGGCGGGGCGCTGTTGGCTGGGTGCCTGGGGAGAGGTGGGGTCTCTGCCCACAGAGGGAAGGCTGATTCTCAGCACTGTGAAGGGGGCCAGGAGAGAAGAAATGAGGCCTTCTTGGCTCCTGGGTTTCTGAGCACTGGGGAGACCCAGTTCACATACACTGCAGGGATCAGCAACAGCTGGGGCTTAGATGAGGCGTCCAGGCCTGGTCTCACTGACCAGGCCTCCCTGGTGGGTCTGGAGGACAAACAGGAAGCCAGGACACTGGGAAATAAACAGGCTGTCCCCAGGCCTGGGTGTGGGAGCTCCCGGATCTCCAGGGCCTGGCTACTGCTGGGGTGGAGGACTCCTGTTACCCTCCGGCTCCGACTGCAGGTGGAAGGGCGGCCACGGTGCTGACAGCAGGCAGAGCAGGTGGGACGCCCGTAGCATGGAGCCCAACAATGTAGAGGCAGGAGAATAGCAGAAATGACCTTTGCTGACCACTGGCCCCTGAGGACTCTGCCTCCACTTTCGGCTCTCCTGCCATCTGGAGTCAGGCCTGAAAACTGCATCCTCGAGGATCTCATTAAGGCCAGAGTGGACACACCTGGAGGTGGGCTCCAAGCGAGCTGGGCAGGGATGGGCGGGCGTCTGAGTGAACTTGAGCTCCCTGAGGCTGCAGCTCCCCGAAACTGCTCAGAGGCTGGGAGGATGGGAGGCTAGGCTGAAGCTGTTTCACTGAGCTTCTCTGGTTTGCCCCATCCTGTGGCTGCCCCAGGCAGAATGGAGTGCAGTGGGCTGCGGAAGGCCTTGATGGAGGGGTGGGGGGGCCCAGGGAGGAGAACCTCATCTTTGGAACCACACGCACCTGAGCTGGAACCAACATGTCACTTGGTACATGTTCCCTTCATCTGTGGTGGGGGTCATTGGAGGAAGGAGTTAGAGGCACAGAGTGGGTTTCATTCCTACTGCAAGATGGGAAGGCTGGGAATTCCAGGATGGGGAAAGGCGCCCCCTTTCTCAGGGGCCAGGGACCAGGCCCCAAGTCACTGCTGCTTCCCAGGACCCAGGGGCCGCTTTCCAGCCCACCCCAGCCCACCTGCCTGCCTGGAGGGCAAAGAGGCAGAAACCACAAGAGGGCCTTGGGGTCCTGATCTCAAGTCCTGGACCAAGCCTGGCTTAGGGACTGACCTCTTGTCCTGCCCAGGCTCATGATACTGGGCCAGAGCAGGAGGACTTCTTGATGAAAATGGGGGAGCAGGACCCTAGAAGAAGCCAGTGCTACAATCCCTCCAGTCGGACCCCGGACCACCCTTCAGGATAGCAGCTGCCTTGTGCACGTGATACAAGTAACCCAAACGCCAGCTTGCAGAGGAGGGAGGCTGTCCACGTGGGAAGGGCAGCTGGTTTCTTGTCTCCATTCTAATCATTCCCTGGAGATTCGCCTTCCTCGTGGCCTGGACAAATGCTGCCGCTGTCACTGTGCCTCGCAGCCCTTGAGCCTGTACACAGAGACAGCGCCTCCGATAAGCCTCACTGTGCAGCCAAGTGGGGCCAGATTCTGTTAAGTGGGTCTTTCTAAAGGCTCAGGGATGACACGAGGGAGATAAAGGCCACGGTGACAAGGGTTTCGATGGCTCAAAGGCATAGCAGCTGCTCTTTAGCAGAGGGTTTCTTCCAGTAGCAGTGCCCAAAGTATCCACAGATGCTCTGTGATGAAAGGGTTCTGTGGTCAAATGTGGCTGTGGAAGGCTGAGCTCAACAGAGCTTAATAGGTCTCCCTGCCTCCTTGCAGGACTTAGAACCTTTCGAAGGCTGGGAAATTTGTAACAGGCAGCAGTCATCGGTGCTTCTCAAACTTACATGACTGCAGAACCCTCTCTCCCTATAGCAACTTGTGGTACTGCAAGTCTGGGGAACACACTTTAGGAAATTCTACCCTTTGGGGTAGAGGTCTCCTTGTCTGGCTCCCAGGCTTGCCCACTTGTGGCCAAGGTTTTTAATCCTTCCAGTGTAGGGGCAACCTCAGGAAGTTCAAACTGAAGTCAGAGAGCTACCCAAAGAATTGGGCACCCTCTTCTGGGCCCTGGGGGCTGGTCTCCCCAGTTCCACCCACTCAGCGGGGGAAGCCTGAGAGGTGGTAGAGCCTGTCTGGGGTCTGTCCTGGAGATGCTGCTTCCATCCTGGCAGGAAGTGCCTGGACGTGGTGCATTCAGACCCTGGACCCAACTTTATAGTTCCTGGTCCTTCCTCTTTGACTTGCATCCAACTTAAAGACCTCTCCTACTGACAACCTGCATAAGAGGGAACCACCTCTTGACTTCTGTCCCCGCCCAGCCCCCCGCCACCCCCCCACAGTGCTACCCTCTCATGCAGATCTGCCCCAGCCTTCCCTCTCTGCTCTGACAGCCGCTAGACTTTCAAGGGCTCCAGAGGAAGCCCAAGCAGAGGTGTCAGGTTTTGGACTTGCCCAAGCCCCTTCCTTCTTCAGCCAGCCTCACCCACCTGTCTGCTCTGTGCTCTTCTCTGCCTGCCTGGGTCCTGGGGGCTGGCCTGGATGAACTTGGCAATGACTCTCCTGTCCCCTGGAGCTCATTGGGTTGGGCTGTTTGGGAAGCCTTGTCCAGAGATGCAAGTGCAGGAGGTGAGGCTGGAAAGTCCCGTGTTCCTTCCTGCCTCAGAGTTGTGTCCAGGCAGGGGCGTCACCCTCCCATTGGCCTGGGATGGCGCCAGCTCCCCATGGGGCTGGATGCCGGGGGCTGCCTCATGGCTCACTGCCCTCCGCTGCTCCCTTCAAGCAGGTTCTTCAAGATGCAGGCTGAGCACACCTTCAGGAGCCTGGCCTTTCTGCTTGGGATGGGGAAACTCTGTCCAGCACCAAGCCTATCCTAGCTGACATTACTTGGTGCCTACTTCATGTCGGGGGACCTCTTGGGCCCTGTGAGCCACAGACACAGCGGGGCTCTATCTCCTTCTTTAAACCCATGTTCAGGTTACACAAAAGGCAACTGTCCACCCTTGCTTTAAACTTTAAGTTCTTCATGGGCAGCAGCAGACCTGAGGCTTCATGATCTCAGCAAAGCAGGCAACAAAGTCCCCACTTTGCACCCGAGGGATGGAGCTGCACTTTATCAGGGCAAATGGGAAATTGCCAACAACCAAGCCAGGGTTGTCAACCTGATGGGGAGAAAGGTGCAGGGGGGATTAGCAGGGAAGTGGGCACTGCTTTTGATTTTCCCTAGACATTTATCTCATGCTGGCCCTGGGCTGGAGCATGCAACCAAGAGGCATTTCACAAATTAAGATAAATCCTGTGAACCCTCAGCCCATTTCAATGCTTAATGCCAAACATAAACACATTACACTCATTTCAGAATCTGGAGGAGTTTGAATAATTCAAGCCCATCATCATTTACTCCAAAACACCTCATTTCATCTTATGACTCATCTTTGAAAGGAAAGAGAGAGATGTAGGGCAGCAAATCCCTTGGGACTGTAACCAAGAGAGTGGGGAAAGCTGTGAAGAGGAGGCTTTGAGCTTCCAGGATGGACCCGGCCCCAGGGCCATCGGTCCTGGAGAGTCGGTCCTGGAGAATTGGTCCTGGAGAGTCCACTCGGGCAGGTACAGAGAGGTCTCTGAAGGAAAGGCAGACCCAATTCAGCTCCTTGTCTTGGGACAAAGACCTCATCCTGCCTGGGCCACAGCTTGCTCATCTGTGGGATGGGAACGATTCCTGCTTTCAGCTGCTGTGAGCCTGGGTTGGCACATGTGCGTGGATGAGGGCAGATGCTGGTGTCACGTCCCCCTGCAGCTCCTGCAGCGAGCAGCGCACCTCTCCTGCCTTGTTGGTGGTTTCAGATGCATGTGTCCGTGTCCCCATCCAACTGTGAGCCCTGGCGGGTGTGGACCATGTCTTTCTCCCAGTGCCCAGTGTGGCCCTGGCCAAGCTCATACTTGTAGCCTAAATGCTTTCTCTTCTGATAACCTCCACTTGGTGCAAAGTCAGCAGGGCTCCTGCTCAGGGGCTGAGGCTGGTGTCCAGACTCTGGTCCTTGTTGCCTCCCCAGCACCCCCCACCTTGCCCCCCTCTGTCTCCATCACAGACCTGCCTCCTTGCTCTCCTCCCAGCCTCCCTGGCGTGGAGGGAAAAAACCCCAGTTTTAGAATCAGAAAAAAAAAAAAAGCCTGAGCTCAAGTTCTGGTTCTACCCCAGGTGTGACTTTGGACAAGTTATTTATTTAACCTCTTGGTGTCTGTCTTCAATGGGAACACACTAACATTGCCTCTTACACCGTGGTCCATGAGGAGAATTAGAGCTGGTAACTCTGAGGCCGGTGGCCCCCAAAACTCCCCCCAGGGTGATGGCAGTGGTGGTTGCTGTTTCAACATGCCATCTATTTCTAATCCTTCAGCCTCCAAACACCTGCTGAGGCCGGCAGTGGGAAAGGCCCCTGTGGCAATGGCAGGGGCTACAGAGAAGAATGAGATGTGGTTTGGGCTCCCAGAGAGCTTGCCAGGTGTGATAGGCTATGCTCCGAAATAGCTGCAATTCAAGGGACATTTGTCAGGTGGGCATGGAGGAAGAAGATAGGAATTGTAGCTGCTGAGTGTTGAGGAGGTCTACACGGAAGAGGGAGCCCGCAGATGGTCCTGGAAGGCTGGGAGGGATTCGGAGATAGAAGGCTGGATATGGGAGGAAAGAAGTGAGTGAGCAGCGACTCTGAGAGAGGACTAGGCAGGAGGAGGCCTGGGGAATCCTGAGTCCTGGCCTTGGTGGATGCTGTGAGCAGAGGAGGGTTGCCTGCAGTGATCTCGGGGGGAGAATATGACCCAAGTGGGGAGTCATGGGGAGCAAAGATACCTTAGATAAGCCCTGGAGAGTGAGTCTTAGCCAATGCAATAGAGCAAGAGAAAAAAAACCATCCATGCTGGAAAGGACAAAAGAAAACTGCTTCTGTTCATAGATGACGTGATTATCTTTGTCAAAAATCTCAAGTAAACTATAAAAGATATCTCACTAGAACTAAAAAATGAGTTTAGCAAAATTGCAGGATAGAAAGTCAACATACAAAAATCAATTGTATTTCATTCTGTATCTTGGGGGACCTTCCCTAGTGGCTCAGACGGTAAAGAATCTGCCTGCAATGTGGGAGACTCAGGGTCAATCCCTGGGTCTGGAAGATCCCCTGGAGAAGGGCTTGGCAACCCACTCCAGTATTCTTGCCTGGAAAATCCCATGGACAGAGGAGCCTGGCAGGCTACAGTCCATGGGGTCACAAAGAGGCAGACACCACTGAGTGACTAACACTTTCACTTTCACTGTATCTTGAGAGTGAATCTACACAGACGATAAAATGACGTAGACGTGTACACACAAGTTGTACCGATGTCAGCTTCCTAGTTTTGATACTGCACTCTGGTTATATAAGAAGTGAAGTGAAGTCGCTCAGTCGTGTCTAACTCTGTGACCCCATGGACTGTAGCCTACCACGATCCTCCGTCCATGGGATTTTCCAGGCAAGAATACTGGAGTGGGTAGCCATTTCCTTCTCCAGAGGATCTTCCTGACCCAGGGATCGAACCCAAGTCTCCCAAATTGTAGGCAGACGCTTTACCGTCTGAGCCACCAGGGAAGTGTAAGATACAAGTATTGGAGAAAACTGGGTGAAGGGTTCAGAGGGCCTCTGTACTATCTTTGCAAATTTTTGCGAATCTATAATTATTTAAAAAAAAATTAAATCATGTCTATTTCCATGTACTAGCCATGAATAATAAAAAATTGAATAAAACGCTGTTTACAATAGTTTCCCAAGACATGAAATACTTGGGTGCAAATCTAACAACACACGTGTAGGATTTGTGTGTTGGAAACTATAGATCTCTCACGAACAAAATGAAGGAAGACCTAAATAAATGGAGAACCATATTGTGTTCATTGGAAAACCCAATGAAATTCTGTAGTGTCCATTCTCTCTGAAGGGATCTGTAAATTCAACATGATTCCAGTTGACATTGCTATAGCCGGAGCCTGGAGAACAGATCAGAAGTGGGCAGAGAGGGTGTGAGGAGTCCAGGAAAGAAGTCCAGCTGAGAGCTGAAGGTGCGTGTGCCCCATGATGGCCGTGCTGGGAGTGGACCCGGGAGAGTAAAGGGCGGATCTGAGAGACTCTGGAGATGAGATCAACAGGATGTGGGGGTGGAGGGCCTGCAGAGCCAAGGAGAGGGAGAAGTCCAGGATGGCACACACCTTAGGTCCTGCTTCTTGCCTTGAGAGATCAGAGGTGCCGTTCAAGAGCCGGGCTCAGTCGGGGAGCAGCAGCTCAGAGGACACCAATGGCCACGACCACATGCAGCCTGCCCTGGTGACCAGCAGCTGGTGAGGTGTGGACAGGGAAAAACTCAGGAAGGGGCAAGACACTAAGGGTTGTGCTCTTAGAGGAGCTGGGAGCCCTGCTCCTGCTACCAGTCCCTGGAAGGTGACCCCTGGAGATGAATTTCTTATAACTTTTAAATTCTTTTCAGCTTTCAAAGTTTTCTGCTAAAATGTGATTCCTGCTGGGGCACCACCCAGAGGCCTTTCCTCTGACACCACACTGCCTGGGCAATGCCTCATCTGGACCCGTGTCCTCATCTGAGACTCAAATAATAGGGCCTGTGGACAGACCCTCAGAGGAGCGGAAGGCTGGGGGCAGACAGGCAGTCAGGAGGGGCCTGGGTGATCCATGGCCCCCCAGCGGATGGCAAACCCCAGGCATTGGCAGTAAGGTGGGGGTCTCAGAGCGGTAAGGTGGGGGTCTTTCCTTCCTTCCATGGTTCTCCTGGCTCCTTGCAGAGAGCTGGGTTTATTCCCAAGAAGCAACCATGTCAGTGATGAGCACAGACCCACAGGAACCCAGAGCCCCTGTGTGAGACAGTTTCTGTGGCAACCAGCCGCTGGAAGAGAGGGACATGGAGCGTTCCCGGGGGTGGAAAATTAGGAAACTGTGATCATATGTAAGACAGCCTGCCCAGGGCCCCCACCATGGTACCCTGGCTGTCAGGTGGGTTTGAGGAATCCAGAACCATCCATTATTCCACCCAGCCTGGCCTAATGGGGCTGAGCCCATGTGAGTGCTGAGGGTCCAAGAATGAACAGACCACAGCCTTGGTCTGCAGTGCTGGGGGGCAGGGGGCAGACAAGTACTGGGCAACGACCGTAGAGGGGGATGAGCCCCCTGGGACCAGGACTGGACTTCAGGGCCAGGGAGTGGGGGAAGTGAAAGGTGCCAGCACCAGGGAGGGTGAACCAGGGCTGGGGCCAGATGGGATGCAAGGCCAGGGTCCCATGGAGGCCACGGGGTGCCAGAGAGGAGCACTGTCAGGGGCCCCAGGAGAGCAGGTGCTTATGACCACACGCCACAGGACACTCCTCCCCCCACCCCCCATCACTGTCCTCTGCTGACACTGCCACCGACATTTTGGCTGCCTGAGAGGAAGATCAGGACCGGGAGGAACAGCTCAGCTGGCCCCCCAGATAAAGTGAAGATGGGGAGAAGTGATCCCCCCAGCCCAAGGACTTCTGCTGTCCCTTCTGCTGGCTCTGCTCCAGGTCCACCCAGCCTATGCTCTGGACCCAGCACCGCTCCTCCAGGCCTCTGGGATCCATGTCCCCCTAGCACAGCCTCTGGCTCCATTTGGTCTCTGGTCCATTTGCTGAAGCTGTGATCTCCCTTCCCGACGATGCAAAACGATCCACCCCCTCTTTTCTTAAGCTTTCCTTTGCCCCTTGCTGAGAATGCCTGAGAAAGCGCGATGACTCTTCAGGGCCGAAGCTTGGCTGAAAGGCCAGTGAGGGAGCAGTAATTACCCAAGTAGTGACAGGTGTGCTTCCTGTTGCTGCCCCGGGAAATGTCACCCATCCGTCAGAAAGAGCCAAACACCCGCCCACACCTGGCTCTGGAAGCAGGCTGCCTCCAGAGACGCCAGCTCCACAAGGTTTTCTGAAGCATTTGCTCACGCACTCAACACGCACATACTTATTTCATAAGCCTGGGGCCAGGGGTGCCAGCCTGGCCACTCTCCTTTCCTGATGGCCATCCCTGACCCTTGCCTCAGTTTCCCCAACTGTACCATGATGGGCAACAGTGGTATCTATTCACAGATCGTTTGTGAAGAGTGAATGAACTAATACATATAGTTCAGTTCAGTCGCTCAGTTGTGTTCAACTCTTTGTGACCCCATGGACTGCAGCAACCAGGCTTCCCTGTCCATCACCAACTCTTGGAGCTTGCTCAAACCCATGTCCATCAAGTCACCGATACCATCCAACCATCTCATCCTCTGTCATCCTCTTCTCCTCCTGCCCTTAATCTTTCCCAGCATCAGAATCTTTTCCAGTGAGTCAGTTCTTCACATCAGGTGGCCAAAATATTGGCTCTTCAGCTTCATTACCAGTCTTTGCAATGAATATTCAGGATTGATTTCCTTTAGGATGGACTGGTTGGATCTCTTTGTTGTACAAGGGACTCTCAAGAGTCTTCTCCAACATCACGGTTCAAAAGCATCAGTTCTTTGGTGCTCAGCTTTCTTTATGGTCCAACTCTCACATCCATACATGACTACTGGAAAAAAGGGTCTGCCAAATGTGGAGCCCTTCTCAACCCTGGTCAAGGGTACGGAGCATGTGGTCCAAGTCAGACTGAAGAGACATGAAGACTCCATCCAGAGGATGCTCCCCGCCCCCGAGCACCCCCCCCCCCCC
>SJYC01029866.1:0-45771 GCA_006408675.1 Madoqua kirkii | reverse complement strand
ATGAGGGACAACCAGAGAGGCCAGGCATTGGTGTCCCCATCTGGACCCTGAGGATATGTGAGGCGCTCTGTTTCTGCTGTAGCTGAGGCCATTCACCCTTCCTGGGACCTCAAAGGGAGCCAGAGTGGGTTTCTGGTGCCTGCACTCTGAGAACGCTGATACAACCTTCTGTGATCAAGACAAAAGGGGTGGGCATCTTCCAGCTGGGATTTGGCCACCTCCTCTGGCAACAGAGTCCAGGCTCTAAGGGAGACTGATCAGTGACGGATGTGGGAGCCCAGAAGAGGACTCCTCATCTAACTTGTGGAATCAGAGAAGGCTGAGGAGGTGATACCTGGGTGAGGATTACAGGATAAAAAGGCATTAGCCAGGTGAAGAGAACAGTGAAGGACATTCCAGGTAGAGGGAACCCAGAAGGAAACAGGGCTGAGTGAAAGGAAGCGGTGGGTGGGCGTGGTAGCCAGCTGAGGTTCCGGAGGACAGCTGCCTGCAGGGCCCCCTGCCAGCCCTGCACAGTTCCAGCCCCAACCTGGTCCTTGTTCAGGGAGGAGGAGCCGGCAGAGGCCATTAGGGACAGGGTGCTAATGAATTGCACCCCACTGACTCTGCTGGCTTTTGTGAACATGCCTGCAACGGTTAATTTGCTTGATTAGCACTGATGGACTGGCTCTGAGTTGTTCTGTACAGTTGCTCAGTTTGTGGCAGGCAGTCAGATCTCAGGGTTCTCTTTCCTCCTCCAGGGCAGATGGCACTCGAAATGGAGATCAGAGATGTCACACATGCCACTAGCATTCACAGGCATTGCAGAGATCAACAGCTGTGGACCTTGAGAGCACACCAGGGGGTCCTCGAGGAGACAGAGGCACGGCCCTGGGGTCGAGTTGTAGCCTAAAAGATGTCCTCCACTTGTAGTCCAGAGAACTTGTTTATTTTTTTAATGTATTTTTAATTTATTTTTTATCTTTACACTGTGCAGCATGTGGGATCTTACTTCCCTGACCAGGGGCCGAACCAGTGCCCCTTGCATTGGAAGCATGGAGTCTTAACCACTGGACTTCCAGGGAAGTCCCAAGGGAGCTTCTTTAATCAGAGCCCGCTCTCCACGGCTCCTTTGTTCTGCCTTCCCTTCTGTTCTGTCAGCTTTTCCTGAGTCTTGGCTCTTGTCCTGCCAAGTTCAGGCTGGTAGCCAGGTATCAGAGGCCAAGATGGGAGGGGAGGGAAGTAAGGAGGGAGCGTGGAGGAGGGGGCTGGGTTCTGATAGTCTCAACCAGGGGAGTGAACAGGAAATAGGGTTCACGGCTCTCCGCTCGCTGCCTCCGTATGTTCTGTTTAATCATTCTTTCCCAGCTCTGAGCAATATTTTGGGCAAACCCAGAGTTTTCTCATCACTTTCAGACAATAAAGGCCAGCTCACTCAGCTCTTGCACGGATTTTAGGGATTATCTTTCCTCTTCTCTCTGTGCACGTGGACTTGGCCTGGGGGACATGAGGTGAGGGGAGGGCTCTGTTCTTTTACTTTTCTGGTTCTAGCCTCCCTGGGTGTGAGAACAGAGGTGTATAGCTTCCGTTTTCAGGAACCTGGGAGTTTGGGTGTCTGAAGAAAGCTTATGGTACAGATGCTGGATGAAAATCAAACAACAGGTTGGAGAGAGTCCTACACAGTGAAACACACATCCAACCTATGGTCCAGAAATCCTACTCATAGATATTTACCCACAAGAAATGAAAACATGTTCATAAAGATGACTTACTTCAGATTGGTCATAACAGTTTAATTTGTGATAACTTAAAATATAAGCAACCTGAACATCTATTAATATGTGAAAGAATAGACCTGGATTGGAATGCTATTCAGTCTCCATGCTTCCAATGCAGGGGGTACTGGTTCAGTCGCTGGTCAGGGAACTAAGATCCCACATTCTGTGCGGTGTGACCAAAAAGTAGGAAAAAAAGATACATAATAGAGAGGGGGGTCACTGGTAATATTCTATTGAGTTAAGTGTTGACTACCTGAGTGGGTTTAGTCTGTGAAAATTCATCAAGCTATAAAATTATGAGGTACATTTTTGTGTGTGTACACCCATAAAAGTTTTTTTAAAACAGAAAATAAATACAAGGGAAATCGAGCTGCTGAGTGAATTTTTTAAAAAAGAAGAGAGTTAGAAAACACTCTATGAAAAATACAAGAGGTAAAAAGACATGGTAACCGGTTGGGGACTTTCCTGGTGGTCCAGTGGCTAAGACTCCATGCTCTTAAAGCAAGGGACTGGGGTTTGATCCCTGATCAGGGAACTAGATTCTGCATGCCACATCTAAGACCCGGTGTGGCCAAATAAACAAAAAATATTTTTTAAAAATAGATATAGTGGCTGGTAAAGTAAGAAGGTCTAATAAGTCACCAACTGGAATTCCAGACAGAGATAATACAAAGAATGGGGGAGAAGCAGTATTTAAAGAAAGAGACCAATTATCAGATTCAGAAACTATAACAATTCCCCAAGGTTTTTTTTTGTTTTTGTTTTTGTTTTTGCCACATTTGGTCTAGAATATGGTTTTATCTGGGGCTTTCCTGGTGGCTCAGTGATAAAGAACCCATCGGCAATATAGGAGATGTAGGAGAAGTGGGTTCCATCCCTGGGTCAGGAAGATCCCCTGGAGGAGGGCGTGGCAACCCACTCCAATATTCCTCCTGGGAAGTCCCACAGACAGAGGAGACTGGTGGGATACAGTCCATGGGGTTGCAAAGAGCATGACGGAAACAACTGAGCGTGCACACAGGAGCATGGCTTTATCTACTCCAGAGTTTACTAAACACATCTGCAGGTTAGAAACACCTGGGGATTTTTTTTAAACTTTCCAAAGCTCAGGCAAACAAACAAAGCAAAAACAATTTCCAGGCAGAGTAAATAAATAGAAATCCATACCTAGTTACGTCACAGTGGAACTACGGAATACCAAAGACAATGAGAAGATTATAAAAGCAGCCACTGTAACAAAGCAGATCACCTTCCAAGGACAATACAGATCAAACACTGATGTCTCTGCAGCAAAATTAGAAGGCATGGTGCTGAAAGGAAATGAATGCCAATTTGAACCCTATACCAGGCCAAAACCTTCTTCAAGGATGAGAGACGATTAAGTAAACTGTAGATAAAAACTGAGAGCAGTTTAAAAAAAAATGTATTTCAAGGGAATTTCCCGGCAGTCCAATGCTTACAGCTTTGCACTCCCATTGCAAAGGGTGTGGGTCTGATCCCTGGTTGGGAAACTAAGATCTCACATGCCTTCATGGTGTGGCAAAAAAAATTAAAAAGTACTTTAGGAAGAGGAGTCTTCAGAAGGAATGGCTACCTCAAAAGCCACTCAGTGTGTCCAAAATTGAACTCCTAAACTGCGCCCAGTCTGGTCTCCTCTGGGGTTTTCTGCCTCAGTGAGTGATAACGATGATTACACAACCAGAAACAGAAGTCATCTCATGTGCCTTCTCCCTCACCTCCCCCAGATCCGGTCGCCCCCACGACCAGTCATCTCTGCCTCCCAGGTATCTCTTAAATCCACCCCTCTAGTCAACCCCACCTCCATGGTTGCCAAGCTGTTGCCGTTTTGTCAACCTGCTGCACCCAGCCTTCGAGCTCCCAGATGTCCCCCTCTGATTTGCTCTCCACACTGTATCCTGGGTGATCTCTTCGAAATGCAAACTCGACATCATCTTGCCTTGGTTTTAAACATGAACTGACATCTCATTACTCTTGAGATAAAAACAAGTTTTTAACAGATGATGGAAGGTCTGTGTGGTCCTGCTTCTCAGACTCATTCTGCCTTCCCCCGGCCTCTGCCTGCAGCCCCTCTGAACTCTCATTGTGCCCTTTGTTTTGCCCACATAGACTGTTGGCCCTGTGTTTTCACTACAAAGAAGATCCTTCCCCTCCTCTTTTGCCTGGTTAATGTCACCTTCAGACCTCTGGTCAATTTGCGCTTCCTCCAGGAAGTCTGTCTTGATCTCCTTGATGAGGTCCACTCTATCTATCTATAAATATTAAATACACTCGTGGGACCACCATAGCCTCATCTATGACACTTGCCACAGGAGCAACTTCACACTTATTTCTGTAATTAATTATGCTCTGGTTCCCCCACTGGACTTTCCCTTCCAACAGGAAACGCCTCCCTCTTTTCCACCCATCAGTATATCTCCAGGGCTAAGGCAACAATAGACACATAGGAAACATTCCCCAAATAATTGTCGAATTGGTGAATTCCATCCTGGGATCTCCCTGCTGTGACATTCTAGAGTATGTAGGTAGGTTCACTTCTTTTTCACTCCAACAAGAGAATCACGGTTCTTGTAGAAGTGAATTGTGAGTCAGTGCTATAGGAGATAATTGGAAAAAGGAAGAATTGGGAATTGGAGAAAGAAAGGGAGGAAAAACTCAGCAGAACTGGAGTTGTGGCTTTCTGCATTGAAGCTTGGGGGAGATGAAGGAAGTCATGGGAGAGTAAGTGGGCGTGTGGCAGGTGTTTGGGTTCTGAGGTTATCCAAGCAGAGCCGAGACCACCCACCCACCTCGGGGCTGTGAACGGAAGCTGCTCGGTTCTGCCAAGCAGGTTAGATAAAGATCAACAGAGGCCTTTTCCATTTTGAGGATGTACATTCTTCATGTCGCTGGGACTGTGGCGAGACCCAGGAGGCAGGAATAAACAATTCTGAGTCATAAAATCATTAAGGCATTGAACATTTGGGTAGAAGAACAGACACACAAGAAAGATGCTTCCTGTACACATGTTACTTGCAACAAAGCCTAATTCTTTTCGCAAGACTCTCACTGACCCTCTTGGGGACTGGGATTCTGAAATGGAAGGTAATTATGCAGTACTTATCTTTGTTAATTTAAGATGTGTAAAGGGTGGTTGATTCTTTGTTCCATGAGCCGCTTTAAGATTTAATTCTGGTGAAATGAAAACATTTTTATAAAGGTTTTCATAGATTCGCCTGCGACTTGAAAGTCTTCGGAGCTGCAGAGCTATATTTCCAATACCCTGCCGCAGTGCCCCCCGGACCCCCAAACTCAGTTCATCCCCAGTCAACTGCTCCTCCGGCTGGGTCCCCATCGTAGAATCTAGCCATCTGATGCCAAGCTAGAAACCCAAACATCATCCTTCATGCTGTTTTATTCAAGCCCCCTGACCCGCTCCAGCCCAGGACCTCCTTTCCCTCCCACTGTATCCTCTCAGCTTAGCCCTGTCTCCTCTCCTGCCTGGTTGCCATCCTGGTCTCCCCAGCTCTGGTCTTGCCACCTCCCCTCTGTCCCCACGCTGGGAGTAAGGGCAGAGGCTATGAGCAGAACTGCCGTGGGCAGGAGATCAGACCTAGGGAAAGCTGGTAAGCTCTGGGGCCGCCGGTGACCCCCAAGGCCAGGCTTGCTCAGAGCTGCTTTCTCTTTCAGTCCATGCCTGGAATCAGCTCTGTTTCATGGTTTGGGGAAGTCACAGTGTTTATTCATTCAACAAACACTTGTTGAGCACTTGCTGTATGTTCCAGGCCTTATCCTGGGCTCTGGGGGCACAGCAACAAACCAGTCAGATGAGATTCTGCCATGTTTATCCTAGAGCCAGTGAGTAAATCTATTGTCCTTTTGGACACTGAAATGAAGAAAGCAAAGGAGGGTAATGGGAGTGAGCAAGGAGGGATGTGGGGAATGGGTGTCTTAGATGCATAGCGAGGTGGGCCCTTTAGTTGAAAATGTGGAGGAGGGACTTCCCTGATGGTCCAGTGGGTAAGAATCAGCATTGCAATTCAGAGGACATGGATTTGATTCCTGGTCAGGGAACTAAGATTTCACATGACTCAGGGGGACTAGGCCCGTGTACCACAACTAGAGAGTCGATGTGCTGAATGAACCACCACCCCCCCCTCCGCCAATGATGCAGCAAAGATCCTGTGTGCCATACCTAAGAACTAAGACCCAATGCAGCCAAATAAATAAATATTAACAAAAGAAAGAAAATGTGGGGAAACAGGCTTCCAACAGAAGGGATAGCAAGTGCAAAGGCCCTGAGACAGGGGCGGAGGGTGAGTGTGGTTGAAGCTGAGAGGAGGAGCAGATGATGTCAAGGAGAAGCAGGGGCCAGGCCAGCAATAGCCTGAAGGCTGCCTTGGAGAGGCAGTACTGCAGACATTCTGTGCCTTGACATAAGTCCCCAAGTTTTTACAGAGATCCTCTTGTTGGGGGGGTGTCCATCACAGTCCTGCTGGTGGCCACCTGGCATCCATGGCAGGTGGTGGACAGGCGACCCCTGGTGATGCACATGGGGCTGGATATTCGTCTGTTGTTCTTGATCTTCTTCCTCTTCTGTGCAGCTAGGCTGGAAGCCTGTCAACCACACGTCCCAGGCTCCCTGGCCAGGCGGGTTCTGACAAGGAGGCCGTGGCCCCGGGTTAGAAGGCGGGTGTGTTAGTTAGCTGGAACTGTTGTAATAGAGCACCACAGATGGGGTGGCTGATGCAACATTTACTGTCTCTCAGCTCTACAGGCCGGAAGTCCAGGGAGGGCTGGTACCTTCTGGGATCAGGAGGGAGAATCTGCTCTGGGGCTCCCCCTGGCATCCCCCTGGGTTTGCTGGCTTCTCTGACTTGTGGAAGCATCACCGGGATCTTGGCCTTCATCTTCACATGATGCTCACGCAGTGTGTATGTCTGTATCTGATTTTCTCCTTTTTGTAAGGAACCTGGTCCTGTTGGAGTAGCATCCACCCGACTCCAACACGACTTCACCTTAACTAATCACATCTGTGATGACCCTGTTTCCAAACAGAGTCGCTTTCTCAGGGACTAAGGGCAAGATTTCAGCAGATTTCACAGAGACACATGCAACAGTAGCAGCAGGCAAAGATATGAGTCCATCTGCTCATGCTGGCGGCTCTGGGGCAGCGTGGCCCGGGTCCAGCAACATCGGGGTGAGCTCGGACATGGCCCCAAACTGGCGCTGATGCTTCCTCATCTCTGCCTGGTGCCCGCTCTGCACCTCCAGCCTGGAAGTGGTAGCAGCTCCCTGGTCCCTAAGTCACACCCCCTCCCCATCTCTCGGTTACCCCTTCTCACACCTTTGTCATGAGCTTCTTGAATTAAATTCCTCTTCGCTTGAAATATTTACTGAGGTTTCTGTTTCCTGACTGGCCTCTGATTGATATGTACACCATACAGCAGTTGAGAGAAACACGAATAGATATAGAATGCAGAGCTCAAGAGCTGTCTGCATGTGTGTGTGTGGATTCTAAAATCTGCATGAATGCAATGGACCAAGAAAAACTAAATGATCTTAAAGAGCAATAACAAAATGGAGGATTTAGACTACCAGACTCCAAGATTTATTATGATGCTACAGCATTTAAGACAGCCCAGTAACTGCCAAGGATAGACACATAGATCAATGGGGCAGAGCAGAGAATCTGGACACAGACTGGCACACACTGGGTCCACTTGATCTTTTACAAAGGTGAAAGTCTAACACAGTGAGGGTAAGGGTGATCTTCTCAGTAAAAGGTGTTGGGGGTTATTAGGTACCCATTCAGAAAAAAAGTGAACTGTGATCACTACTTCGTGCCATACACAGATGCCAATTCCAGATGGATTGTAGACACATTTTTTTCAAAGCAAAACAAAAATTTTCTAAAAAGGAATATAGGAGAATATCTTCATGATCTTGGGGTAGGCAAATATCTTAAGACACAAAAAGCACTATCCATAAAAAAAACAGTGATAAATTGTTCAGCATTAAACTTAAGAACATCTGTTCAAAAAAAAAAAAACAAAAACCCACAAAGCAAACGACAGAATGGGAGAAGAAATTTGCCATACACATGTTTGAAGTGAGACTTGAATTCTGAATTATGACTCCTTCAAACAAATAAAACAGATGACCCAATAGAAAACCTTGAACAGAGACTTTACAAAAGAGCATATACACATGGGTAATAAACCTACTAGAGCACTCAATTTTATTTATTAGTCACAGGGAAATAGAAATTAAGATGAAAGTGAGATACTGCTACACACCCATAAGAACAGCTGAAGTTAAAAAGTCGACAATTCCAAGTGCAGTAATGAAGTGAAGTTAAAGTTGCTCAGTCGTGTCCAACTCTTTGATACCCCATGGACTGTATAGTCCATGGAATACTCCAGGCAAGAATACTGGAGTGGGTAGCCATTCCCTTCTCCAGGGGATCTTCCCATCCCAGGGATCAAACCCAGGTCTCCTGCACTGCAGGCAGCTTCTTTACCAGCTGAGCCACCAAGGAAGCCCAAGAATACTGGAGTGGGCAGTCTATCCCTTCTCCAGTGGAAATGATGTGAACTAATTGCAACACTTACATTGCTGGTGGGTGTTTTCTGGCACCATAAATCAAGCTGGTATAAATACCCCCCTTTGATACAGCAAGAAGACTCCTGGTTACATATTCAATAACTGTGCATACCCAAGTTCACCAAAACACGTGTGCAAGGGTGCTCACGGCAGCAATATTCACACTAGCACAGGACTGGAAGTGATCCAGTGTTCACCAACAGAACAGGTAAGTTGCGGAGTATTTCTACGACGGAATACTCCACAGAATGAGAACCACCGAACCGCATCCACGCGCAGCAGTGTGGATGATTGCATTCACGTGCAAAAACGGGCAGTGCTGATCTGTCATCTTAGCACCCAAGATAGCGTTTACTCTTGGAAAAGGGCACCAAGGCAGTTCTGAGGTTTCTGGCAAGGTTTTATTTCTTGATCTGGTGAATGGTTCTAAAGTCTGCTCACTTTGTGAAGATTCACTGAGCTGAACTAAATTTCATACTTTTTCAGACAAGATTACACGTGCAGTTTATGCTCTGACAAACTCAAATTTTATACACGAGCTGAAACTCCAAGTGGTCATGTGAATAACAGAATTGAAGTGACTCGAATTCTATGTCTCACTTTCGAAGATCACCCGGGTCCACCCCACACCAGGAGCCCTCCTGCCCTCCTCCCCCATCCCCCCTTCCTCGCACCAACACCTGTGGACCCCCAACCAGCACAGCCAAGCTCTGCTCCCATTCTTCCTGCATAGCACTGTCTGGGCAGGGAGTGCCCAGGCCCTGGGTGTCTCAGAGTGGGTGGTCTGGAAGTGGATGGGGGGGAGGGGCAGGCCCAGACCCTGAGCAGGCAGTACCTTCAGTCCTGGCAGAGGCCAGAAGTGGGAGGGTCCCTGATGGTCAGGGTCCCGGGGCAGCAGTGAGGGACCCCAGGCTGGTGACTGGCCTGAAGGCAGTGCAAGGTGCTCAGTCCTTTTCCTTAGAAGGTGGGCCCCCCAAAGGAGGGATAGAAGAGGGAGCAGCACCTCCCCTGAGGTTCTGGCCACGAGTGTGGCGCCGTCGGGAGGGGCTGTGCCTCTCAACGCAGCGTGCTGGCTGGGCTGCCCTGGCCTCTCCCACCTTGGCCCCGGGGAACACTTTTGGCTACTGTGGCGGAAGGTGGTGACTGAGTCCAGGGCAGGTCTCTAAAGGGGTCTCCACGTCTCTGCCTCTCGCCAGGCCAAAAGGCTTGAGCTTCAAGTTCTTAGCACCCAACACAGAAACCTCTTCAACTTTGCTCGTGTGTAGGGGCCAACCCAGAGTCCCCAGGGCAGGGTTGGTTCCTGTGTGGCCTCTTCACTGCAGGCCCAGGAAGACAAAGGTCCTCTTGGCTGGAAGATGCTCTTCCCAACTGAGCCCCAAGCGGGAGGAGAGCCCCTACTATGTGGGAACAGGCCAGGGCCCTTTCGATGCACTGGGATAATGACCCCGCCACCCAGAGACGCCATAAGGCCAGGGACGAGGGACCACATGAGGAAAGGAGGAGACCAGAGGACAGAGGCCCACAGACTGGCCGACGGGACATTTCCACTCAGTTCTCTGAGCCAGCGAGCCGTTTGCACTGGATGATAAATGTTGCAGTACTTCCGCAGTACAGAGGTGCAGTTGAAACCTCTGCTACGCTCTTTAAGATGTCATCTTTTTCTGAGCAACCTGAGATAACATCTTCTTTTCTTTGGGCTTTGGTTTCCTCATCTGTCAGAGGAAGGTTGTAAGGCCTTGATGCCTCCCTCCAGTGTTACTGGGAAACACTGCTTCTCTGGGGAAAAAATAAACAGCCAATGAAAGACATAAATTTTCTTATCCATATATGAGCACTTCCAAATGTGTCCTTTGACATATGGGTGTCTCAATGTATTTGCAGTTGTTCTTCAGTCACTCAGTCGTGTCCAACTCTGCGATCCCGTGGACTGTAGCCCATCAGGCACCTCTATCCGTGGAATTTTCCAGACAACAATACTAGAGTGGGTTGCCATTGCCTCCTCCGGGGGATCTTCCTGACCTAGGGATCGAGCCTGCATCTCTTATGTCTCCTGCACTAACAGGCAAGTTCTTTACCACTAGCACCACCAGGGAAAAAAAATCTATATCTATATATATACACACACACACACACACACTCTTGTAAAAATATTTTTCTATTATGGTTTATCATAGATATTGAAGGTATTTCTCTGTGTTATATAGTAGGACCTTGTTGATTATCCATTCTATATACAAAAAACTTACATCTGCTAACCCCAACCTTCCACTCTATCCTTCTCCCAAACCCCTCCCCTTTGGCAACCACCAGCATATTCTCTATGTCTGTGATTCTGCTTCTGTTTAAGAGATAGTTTCATTTTTCATTTGTGTCATGTTTTAGAGTCCACGTTTAAGTGGTATCGTATGGTACTTTTCTCTTTCTGACCTAACTTCACTTAGTACTATGACAATCTCTAGCTATGTCCATGGTGCTGATCTTTTTCATGGCTGAGTAGTATTCAACTGTATATAGGTACCACATCTTCTTTAGCTACTCATCCATCAGTGGTCTTGGTTATTGTAAAACATTCCAGCTCTTAACTCTTTATTTCATGGAGAAACAGTGGTTCTCCTAACATGCGTTTCCATCATGGGAGAATTCCTGGGCACATTCCTGTCTACTGCCCCAGGTGACACCAGAGCAGATCGGGCTGGTCATCCTGTCTGGCCACAGGGGACATTCGTGTTTCCATTCGGAGGATGTGGAGGTGATGCCCTATTCTTTCTCAGCACCGCTCCGCCTGCTTCTTCATCTGAAGGAGTGAAGCCTTTCATCTAATTTTGTCACCAATACTAAATGGCCTTTCTATATTTTAACGCACTGAATCACCACGTCCGAATGTCTTCCATTATTTATGGTGGCTCGTGTTCAGGCGTGGTGAATCACGGCTGCGTTCTGAGGCCCTGTCTCCTGGAGAGAGCCCCCCTTCTCCTGTTCACCCTTCTTTGAAGCTGGACCCTTGGGCATGGGGTTGCGCTGTAGGTGGGTGGGTGAGGGCAAGGCGGCACTGCCTGCCGGGAGCCCTGCAAGGGGTGGAAATGCAGATGAAAGGGAAGTCCTGGAATCCCCCAGGCCCGTGAGCCCACACATCCCTACAAGCAGACAAACGAATGGCAACAAGATTCTGCAGGAGAGAAGAGCATCCCTCTGCTCGTGTCTCCACGGCAGCTGGGACCAAGAGCACATAAGCGTGCTCTGCTCTGAGCCCAGAGATCTGAGCAACAGTCCAGCTGCAGCCACTCATCTGACCTGTGACTGCCCAGTTACACCCTGGGGCCCAGGATCGCGAGGCGACTCTCCGGGAGGTTTGACCTTCACACCACTCGATGCTGGTCCCCTCAACTTCTGGCCCCACTGCACTGGGATGGCCTCCGCTGGGATCCTAGGTCCCTTACACACCCACAGCCTCCACCTGGAGACCGGGGCAATCCGGGAGCCAGGGCGAGGGCCCAGCAGTCTCTGAGCCCCTATGGGCCTTGGCTGGATACTGACCGGGTTTGAGGAAAGCTCATCAAATGCCTGACCAGCTTGTGAAATGCCCTCACCCTCCAGCACCTCTTTTAATTTGCTTTTGCCTCCACGTCCTCTTCGAGGAAGCTCCTTGGGGCTCTAGACTGGGGCCGGGCCTCTCTGTCCCCTCTGTTCCTGCTCCCCTGTCACTGTAAGTCTGGGTCCGCCTGACCTGTTAGACTGGGAGCTTGCACGTAAGGGCCGTATCTTACGTTCACATGCCCTGTGCCTCAGGGCCTAAAAAGTCAGCCTGGGTCCCCCGGGTCGTAAGCCGGTCACTCAAGTTAGCCTGGTTCTTCTAGAGCAGGCTTCCCATCCTGGAGTGCCTGGCCTGCAAGGCTCTGGCCAAGCTGCCTGTCACCCCTAGCCAGGGCACAGGGACAGGACCCGACAAGGCAGGAGAAGGCCATCCTGATGGGAAGGGGGACTCTGGCCGTGTGGCCTGTGTCTGCTATGCTAGTCCCTCCTTGCAAGACCCCAGCCCCTCCTGCCCACCCCAGGCAGCTTCTCCTTCAGCTGTACTTCTCCGAGGGCCTGGGCCTCAGAGTGCGTGGCAGGACTGTCAACGCGGAGGAGCCCTGGCACTGGGCAGGCCCTTGGACATCTGCCGACATCACCTCGGTGCACCTGCTTAGAGGTGAGCGTTGATGAGTGCCGACCCCTTCTCTGAAAGTATGTTGGGGGCTGAGGCATCTCCCAGGACCACTCACTGCTTATGACCCCTCAGGAGGGCTCCACGGCCACCATGCTTGGCCTCCATACACACCGTCTCCTGTAACATGTGCCAAAGTGCAGTGAAATGGGCATTGTGTTCCTGTTTCCAGAGGAGGAAAGCAAGGCACAGAGAGGTTAGGACCCAGCATCCCAAAGGAAGAGGGAGGCAGAGCTGGGATTCAAGCCCATCTCCCTCTGTCTCTGGAGTGAGGCTCACGTCAGCTTCCGCAGAAGCTTTTTGTGGATGGTCTTCCAGGTGGCTCAGTCAGTAAAGAATCTGCCTGCAATGCAGGAGATGTGGGTCTGATCCCTGGGTTGGGAAGATCCCCTGGAGGAGGGCATGGCAATCTACTCCAGTATTCTTGGGCTTCCCTGGTGGCTCAGGTGGTAAGGAATCTGCCTGTGATGCAGGAGATATGGGTTCAATCCATGGGTAGAAAGGATCCCCTGGAGAGGGGCATGAGCTAGAGAATCCCCATGGACAGAGGAGCCTGGAAGCTACAGTACACGGGGCTGCAGAGTCAGACACGACTGGTCTCTGCTGAGACATCACAAAGCCCTAGGAGCGCGGTGCTCTTACTGTTTCTGTGTCACAGGTGAGGAAGCTGGAGCTCTGAGAGGCTAAGTGACTCGTTCAAGGTCACACAGCTGGACAGTGGTGGGCATGGGCCCCATCCACGTCTGGCTGGCTGGGACTCTGGCTATGCCCTCTGTTGCCTCCTGCCAGTCAGGCCACCCTCAGGCCACCAGCCTCAGGAGGGCCTCCCTCCAGTCCTTGGATGGACTTGGCATCACTTGATGAGCTGCCTCTCCCTTCAGAGGGAGCCCCCAGCCTCGCTGGAAGGAGTCAAGTCCTCCCTGATGAATCTTGAGCGCGGCCTTCCCTGCTGCCCGTGGCAGGATTGAGGTCAGGCTGTGTCAGGGGTGGGCTTCAGTGGAGGAGAAAGGCTGGGCCTTTGAGCAGTTTCTGCGGGTTTTCCTATTGAGCCATTGTTCACATCAGGGTGAGGCGCCGGATTTGGGATAATTACCGGTTTTGCAGATCAGCTGAGTGAGAAGGAGAAGTCTTCTGTTGGTAAACAGTTTGGCGATTTGAAAAGCAAATTGTGGCTTGTGCGAGCTGGGAGGATGCCAGGCCACTCCTCTGGATGGGCTGGGCAAGGAAGCCAGCGTCTGGAGTGGGAGGGGGGCTGGCAGGGAGGGGGTGATGGAGACGGTGGAGTTGGACTCAACACTGGGTGGCAGTCCATGGCGGTGACCCCAAAGCTGGCACCTTGCTGGTTTTGCAGGGGTCTTGCCCCCGGGCTTGTGGTCCAACAGGAGAAAGGCATGTTGGCAGGTCTTAAAGAGTGAAACACCACCTCCCACCCTCTAGGGTAGTTTTCGTCGAAAAAGGGAGCTCGAGTGTTAGCCAGTATGTGGAGAAACTGGAAGCTTTGTGCTGATGGGAGCATGGTCTCATGCAGCTGTTTTGGAAAACGGTATGGTGGGTTCTCAAAACATTCAGTATAGAGTGAGCAAAGGCTCCAGCAATTCTACTTCTGAATAATACCACAGAGAATGGAAAGCTGGGACTCAGAGGGTTAGCGGTACACCCGTGTCTGTTGCAGCATCATTTACGATAGTCAAAAGGCAGAAGTGTCACGTTGATAAATGGCAGAAACCAACACCATAATGTAAAGCAACCATCCTCCAATTAAAAACAAATAAAATTTAAAGGAAGGTCCATCAGTGGATAAAGGGATAAACAATATGCGGCATACACGTGTAATATTATTCAGCCAGAAAAAGGAAGAAAATCCTGACGTCTGCTACAACTTGAATAAACCTTCCTCAAGGTTTATGCTAAGTGAAATAAGCCAGTTACAAGAACATAAGTACTACGTGATTCTACTTCTACAGGCTCCTTTGGATTCTCAGCTGCCTGCCAATGAGGGAGAACCAGGTTCAATCTCTGGGTCGGGAAGATCCCCTGGAGAAGGGAATAGCTTTCCCACTCCAGTATTCTTGCCTGGAGAATTCCGTGGACAGAGGAACCTGGTGGGCTACAGTCTATGGGGTCACAAAGAGTCGGACACAGCTGAGGGACTAACACTTTCAGAGGAGTCATCTTCATGGAGACAGGAAGTAGAAGGGTGTTTTCCCAGGGCTGGAGTGAAGGGCCGATGGGGAATCGTTGTTTATTGCACAGACTTCCATTTGGGAAGATAAAGCTCTGGAAATAGATGGTGGTGATCACACAGCAATGTGAATGCACTTAATGCCACTGAAATGTGCACTTAAAAATGATTAAAACGGGCAGCTTCACGTTAGATATATCTTACCACAGTAAAAACAAAATGCCACAGTACTCGGGCGGGGGTCTGGGAGCACAAGCCTGCTATGGAAACACAGCAACCAGGCCATAACCCATTCCCCCTCCCCGAAAGGCACATGGAGGGTGGGGGTGGGGAAACAGGTCCCAGTAACAGATATCAGTAGTGAGGATGGATCAATTCGTTAATAATCCCAGCAAGCCTTGACGGCAGCTTATCATACATCTGCTGCCTCTGAGACCCGGGTCTTGGCCCACTTTAAGCAGCCCCCAACCCCAGCAGACAGTGCAGGTAAGGATGTACCAGGCAGGGGAGTCAGTGGGCCCTGCCTGCCTCTGGGGACATGGCAGGCTCCCTGCAGGGGATTTTTGCCTTTCCCATTAGGCTTCCATCAATAGCGCAAGTAATTTCGGGTTTGGCTGAGAAAAATTCACTCAATCAGCCGGCGTCTGTCATTTCCAGTAATGACTGTGTTCTGCTCTCGCTGCGAGGTGCCCTGAAGCACTTATTTTCTTGAACTCGAGAACAGCTGTGGGCTGGCTTGTGTGGGTCCCATTCCAGGGGTCACCGCTTCGGCCTCTTTCTCCTGCAGGAATTTAGCCTTCAGCGGCGGGTGAACCGGGGCTCGTCCTGGCGTCTGTCTCCCAAGACACCTGTTCGGCTGTTAGGCTGGAAGCTGGCTGTCACCTGTGGCCTCCCTCGAGGAGGGGCTTCATCAGGGTGATGACAATGAGCATGGCAATGACCTCTTTCAGGGGCACAGTCCTTTACAGTTTACGCTGCATGTTCCCAATTGATAACCGAGTTTCATCTTCACAGCCACACGGGGGTTCAAGGACTGCCCTAATTTTCCAGGTGAGGTTCAGAGAGAGTCAATAAATGTGTCACCCAGTAGGTCACCAGTGCAAGCCACGATACATGGAGTCTTCCCAGGTGGCTCGGTGGTAAAGAATCCGATTCTAAAGCAGGAGACGCAGGTTCAGTCCCTGGGTTGGGAAGATCCCCTGGAGAAGGAAATGGCTACCCACTCCAGTATTCTTGCTGATGAAATCCCATGGACAGAGGAGCCAGGGGGCTACAGTCCCTGGGTTTGCAAAGAGCTGGAGACGACTTATCGACTAAACCACTGCTATATGACTGATGCCAGGACAGAGCTCGCTTCATTCACTGCAATGAGGTTTAGCAGCTTGGTCATTCTGTTCTCCACAAAACGGTGTGACCCAGGCGTGATGAGGGGATTAGAGGTGCGGTGGACGGGATAGGATGGAGGCACAAACTGAAGGGCCCTGAGTGTGGAAGGACAATCGGGTTGGATGAGTGACTCCCGCCACGCTGTCGCAGGACAGATCCCGGGGCTATAAGTCATCTTGCTCAGGACAAGGGGCTCAGGGCCAAGGATTACAACAGTGGTGGATCAACTTGCGTTCCAACAGGGTAAAAACGAGTGACTCCTGAGATACAATCAAGTGAGTTTCTGATAGAAGCTGATGTCACGGGGGCAGGGGGCGGGCATCGAAGCCAGTGCTGGGGGCGCTGACTTGGGCTCTTGGGGAGGATGCTAGCAGGAGCGTGTTGACAAGCTTACCCTTCTCGAGGGCAGCTAGCAGCCGGTCCTGCACCATCCTCGAGGGCTGGTGCACAGACCAGGGTGAGCTGGAAGGGGTTTCACAAGTTCCCTCGACTTCCAGGACCTGGACTGAGGATGACTAAACTGTTGTGTTGACTCATGCCTGAGACTGATCCAGGGTGGGGGTGGGCAGGGGGAAGAGTTGCTAAAAGCCTCCTGCTTGACAGTACTGAAACCCCCTGTCTTTTGGGGACCTGTCCCTCACCACTCACAGTTCTTATGTTCTGTTTGGAATAGACCCACGCTCCTGGCCCTGAGGTGCTCCAGAGGTGGCATGGAACTGGGTGTGGCCGACTAGAGCCTCTGCTTCCTGGGTCAGGGTGGCAGGGACCCAAGGTGGGACTGGTGGGGCCAAGGCCTGTCCCTCCCCTGGGGTCACTGAGGGGGTTAATAAAGGGATGGTGATGCCAGCAGTCACCTTTGCCATCACAGAGAATGGAAACAAGGGGGGCAGCTGACAAAGACCAACCTACAGATGCCCTTCTCTTGAGACCCCCGATCCAGCCAAGGTCTGAATCCAAGGCTCCTCCCGCCCCCTACACTTCCAGAGCCAATAAATTCCCTCTTCTGCTTTAACTAGATGGAGCTGGTTCCTGTCGCTAGCAACCAAAAGTGCTTCAACTAAAAATACACTAGGTATTTTAACTTCTTTAAACCTTGCTCTAAATTATGTATTGCTCTTTTTAAATATAATCATTAGTGGTTGGTAATAATTTATCTTCAGGTCTTTTAATAAAATGTTCTGCTTCATAGAAAACCCTAATTGAGTGGAGAGGCATTTAATAAAGGTGGCCTTGCTCTGACATGCCCTGGGGAGGACTTGCCTACGGTAGAGAAGGCTTTGCCAGCCCTTCTTGTAGCCATCACTAGTGCCTGCAGGGAAATAAAAGGCCCTTGAAGGTTGACTTCACAGGCCAGTTACTGCAGATGATGTACCAAGGAGGCTGGAAGCCCCCTCGGGGGAGGTGGGGGGCTGTGGGATAGGTGAGCTTGGCCCAGCAGGAGGGAAGGAATGGGTTCAGCTCTGTGTCTTGAACATTCCCCTGTGTCAGGTACCACTCTGAGCCCCTTAGATTCATCAGGTATGTTCATGCTCAACATCTAGGCTGTAGGTACTTGTCATTGCCCTCATCTTGCTGCTGAAAACCAGAGGCTGGGACCCTACTGAGAACCCCACTTCTCAGGAAGTCAACAGCCATTTAACTTTTGCTATGTATCATTGGGAGGTGTCTGAAGCAGGAGAGTTTTGGATCCATCTTGCTGGAACCAAACTTTAATCTTTAGAACCAAACCATGGTTTTCCAGCAGTCATATGCAGATGTGAGAGCTAGACCATAAAGCAGGCTGAGCGCCGAAGAATTGATGCTTTTGAACTGTGTGTTGGGGGAAATCTTGAGAGTCCCTTGGACAGCAAGGAGGTCAAACCAGTCCATCCTAAAGGAAATCAGTCCTGAATATCCACTGGAAGGACTGCTGCTGAAGCTGAAGCTCCAATACTTTGGCCACCTGATGTGAAGAACTGACTCACTGGAAAAGAACCTGATGCTGGGAAAGACTGCAGGCAGGAGGAGAAGAGGACAACAGAGGATGAGATGGTTGGATGGCATCACTGACTCAATGGACATGAGTTTTTGAGCAAACTCTGGGAGATGGTGAAGGACAGGGAAGCCTGGCATACTGCAGTCCATGGGGTTGCAAAGAGTCTGACACAACTGAATGACTGAGCAACAACCACCACCAGTGGTTAGGATCTCACGTGCTGCGTGGTACGGCCAAAAAAAACAAAACCTGGGACCATGCACAGTCTCTCAGGGCTTTGGACATCAGCTAACAGCATCCTGGTGGCAGTGGGGGCTGAAGGGAGGGAAGGCTGAGGGGTTGTCACTGGAAGCCCCCAGGGAAACAAAGAAGACACGATGGAGGCCCCTCCACTCCATCCTTCCTCCTTCCTTTCTTTCCCTTCTGTCCTTCTTTCTGTGAACACTTCTCTGCATTCCCCGTGCCCAGCTCTGTGCCCACATCTGCCCTCAGGTCTCTCCAGATGCCATCTGGGAGACAGACGGTGCATCACCGTCATCACCATTGATGGAGGCACCAAGCTTTGGGGTCAGGCAGGCCTGAGCACGAATCTGGACTCCCTTGTCCTTTAAAGCTGTTAAGCTTGCCACAGTTACTCTCTGGGTCCTGTTTTCTCATTTGTTAATTGTTGAGGGTGAGGGGTGGAAGTAGGGTTGGGTAAGGGGTGGTAAACCTCCCCCTCCTAGGAACTGTGGGAACCAAATGGCCCTGATTGGGTGGGCGGCAGCCCCAGCCCCTGGCATGGGGAAGGACTCATAGCTCAGTGGGCATCCACTTAGGAGATGTGTATAAGAGGATGGGATAGGATGGAGGCACAAACTGAAGGGCCCTGAGTGTGGAAGGACAATCGGGTTGGATGAGTGACTCCCGCCACGCTGTCGCAGGACAGATCCCGGGGCTATAAGTCATCTTGCTCAGGACAAGGGGCTCAGGGCCAAGGATTACAACAGTGGTGGATCAACTTGCGTTCCAACAGGGTGAAAACGAGTGACTCCTGAGATACAATCAAGTGAGTTTCTGATAGAAGCTGATGTCACGGGGGCAGGGGGCGGGCATCGAAGCCAGTGCTGGGGGCGCTGACTTGGGCTCTTGGGGAGGATGCTAGCAGGAGCGTGTTGACAAGCTTACCCTTCTCGAGGGCAGCTAGCAGCCGGTCCTGCACCATCCTCGAGGGCTGGTGCACAGACCAGGGTGAGCTGGAAGGGTTTCACAAGTTCCCTCGACTTCCAGGACCTGGACTGAGGATGACTAAACTGTTGTGTTGACTCATGCCTGAGACTGATCCAGGGTGGGGGTGGGGAGGGGGAAGAGTTGCTAAAAGCCTCCTGCTTGACAGTACTGAAACCCCCTGTCTTTTGGGGACCTGTCCCTCACCACTCACAGTTCTTATGTTCTGTTTGGAATAGACCCACGCTCCTGGCCCTGAGGTGCTCCAGAGGTGGCATGGAACTGGGTGTGGCCGACTAGAGCCTCTGCTTCCTGGGTCAGGGTGGCAGGGACCCAAGGTGGGACTGGTGGGGCCAAGGCCTGTCCCTCCCCTGGGGTCACTGAGGGGGTTAATAAAGGGATGGTGATGCCAGCAGTCACCTTTGCCATCACAGAGAATGGAAACAAGGGGGGCAGCTGACAAAGACCAACCTACAGATGCCCTTCTCTTGAGACCCCCGATCCAGCCAAGGTCTGAATCCAAGGCTCCTCCTGCCCCCTACACTTCCAGAGCCAATAAATTCCCTCTTCTGCTTTAACTAGATGGAGCTGGTTCCTGTCGCTAGCAACCAAAAGTGCTTCAACTAAAAATACACTAGGTATTTTAACTTCTTTAAACCTTGCTCTAAATTATGTATTGCTCTTTTTAAATATAATCATTAGTGGTTGGTAATAATTTATCTTCAGGTCTTTTAATAAAATGTTCTGCTTCATAGAAAACCCTAATTGAGTGGAGAGGCATTTAATAAAGGTGGCCTTGCTCTGACATGCCCTGGGGAGGACTTGCCTACGGTAGAGAAGGCTTTGCCAGCCCTTCTTGTAGCCATCACTAGTGCCTGCAGGGAAATAAAAGGCCCTTGAAGGTTGACTTCACAGGCCAGTTACTGCAGATGATGTACCAAGGAGGCTGGAAGCCCCCTCGGGGGAGGTGGGGGGCTGTGGGATAGGTGAGCTTGGCCCAGCAGGAGGGAAGGAATGGGTTCAGCTCTGTGTCTTGAACATTCCCCTGTGTCAGGTACACTCTGAGCCCCTTAGATTCATCAGGTATGTTCATGCTCAACATCTAGGCTGTAGGTACTTGTCATTGCCCTCATCTTGCTGCTGAAAACCAGAGGCTGGGACCCTACTGAGAACCCCACTTCTCAGGAAGTCAACAGCCATTTAACTTTTGCTATGTATCATTGGGAGGTGTCTGAAGCAGGAGAGTTTTGGATCCATCTTGCTGGAACCAAACTTTAATCTTTAGAACCAAACCATGGTTTTCCAGCAGTCATGTACAGATGTGAGAGCTAGACCATAAAGAAGGCTGAGCGCCGAAGAATTGATGCTTTTGAACTGTGTGTTGGGGGAAATCTTGAGAGTCCCTTGGACAGCAAGGAGGTCAAACCAGTCCATCCTAAAGGAAATCAGTCCTGAATATCCACTGGAAGGACTGCTGCTGAAGCTGAAGCTCCAATACTTTGGCCACCTGATGTGAAGAACTGACTCACTGGAAAAGAACCTGATGCTGGGAAAGACTGCAGGCAGGAGGAGAAGAGGACAACAGAGGATGAGATGGTTGGATGGCATCACTGACTCAATGGACATGAGTTTTTGAGCAAACTCTGGGAGATGGTGAAGGACAGGGAAGCCTGGCATACTGCAGTCCATGGGGTTGCAAAGAGTCTGACACAACTGAATGACTGAGCAACAACCACCACCAGTGGTTAGGATCTCACGTGCTGCGTGGTACGGCCAAAAAAAACAAAACCTGGGACCATGCACAGTCTCTCAGGGCTTTGGACATCAGCTAACAGCATCCTGGTGGCAGTGGGGGCTGAAGGGAGGGAAGGCTGAGGGGTTGTCACTGGAAGCCCCCAGGGAAACAAAGAAGACACGATGGAGGCCCCTCCACTCCATCCTTCCTCCTTCCTTTCTTTCCCTTCTGTCCTTCTTTCTGTGAACACTTCTCTGCATTCCCCGTGCCCAGCTCTGTGCCCACATCTGCCCTCAGGTCTCTCCAGATGCCATCTGGGAGACAGACGGTGCATCACCGTCATCACCATCACAGGCTTGGGGAGAGATCACTGGTCCTGGTCCAGGTGAGCTCTGACCTCAGACCAGGTGAGGAGGGGATCAGGGTATATGAGTCATGCTAAGACGGGCCTTGGCTCTGTCTGACTCAGCAAAGAGGGAGGAACACAGATGATGACGACCACACACTGTGTCTGAAATCCAGATTATGGTCTGAATTAAGAGGTAATTTCCCTTAGCTTTGAATTTCCTAAGTGGATGCCCACTGAGCTATGAGTCCTTCCCCATGCCAGGGGCTGGGGCTGCCGCCCACCCAATCAGGGCCATTTGGTTCCCACAGTTCCTAGGAGGGGGAGGTTTACCACCCCTTACCCTACCCTACTTCCACCCCTCACCCTCAACAATTAACAAATGAGAAAACAGGACCCAGAGAGTAACTGTGGCAAGCTTAACAGCTTTAAAGGACAAGGGAGTCCAGATTCGTGCTCAGGCCTGCCTGACCCCAAAGCTTGGTGCCTCCATCACCACCCCTGCCCTCAGGTGGTGTCAGGGCCTGCAGTGAGCAGAGAGTGAAGCAGGACACCGGGAATCTTCCACGGCTTCTTCTGCGATGCCCTGGGGGCCTGTCCAACTTTATTGCATAGAGTCCTATTCTCCTCCTCTCTTTCTGTGCTACATTAAGAGGGTTTTTTTTTTTTTTAAGTCAATTTTGTTGGTGCTGAAGCATGCGTGTTTGAACAGGCATAATGTGAGAGGCCTGGCCCCCAGGAACTGGATCCACCTCTTTCTGTCCCCTCACCTCCCCCTGTGGTTGCTAGATGCTGTTTTGTCCCAAGACCAAATTCCCTTGTCCCAGGTCCAGCTCCTGCTGCCTTGTGGGGAGGTCCTGGGCTAAGACCACCATCCCCAACTCCCATCGCTCCTGCTGACCCAGGTCCTGTTTCTTTGCTCCATTGGGAATCTCTCCTGAGCCTCTGCTCCGACCCAGGTGAGGATGGCCAGGACCCAGCCGGGTTTGCTGGACCTTCTGTCAACTCCTAGGCATCTTACCCATGAAGGTCAGGGGGCAGCTCTGGAGTCCGACCCCAGGATGTTTCCTGTGCCTCTGAAATGTACAGCTGGGTGATGTTCTCTATGGCCCTAGACTATGCAGACCTCTGGAACACCATGTCATCTGTGACCCAGAAGCTGCTGAAATATTAAACCCCATCGGCTCCTGAGCTTCTCTGGGGCTGTAGAGTCCACTGACTTCCTCTGGCTTCATGAATCCATTTTGGATGGTGGCCATTATCTCCCTCTACAGTGAGACGGGACTGTGAGTGGTGCCTTCCTGGTTTCCTTCATCGGCTCTCAGCCCTTGGCTACCGTCCTTACAGCCCAGTGAGGACTTGTCGGGCCCAAACTTGAGTCATGCTACTGCTCACCTGGCTACAGAGCCTGGCAGGCAGTTACGGAGCATCAGTGACCCCCACAGTGGCACAGCTCTGACCCCTGACCTTCATCTTTGGGATCTGGCCCCTGTAGGGCTTGCACCCTAGCATTCTCTGACTTGGAGTTTCTGCCAGCATTCCACAAGTCACTCAAACAAGGTATTCCAGTTATATATTGCTCTGTAAGAAATCACCTCAAAATATAGTGGTCTAAAACACCATGAATCATTTTACGAGCTCTCATGGTTTCTGTGGTTTAGGAATTTGAAAAGAGTCCAGCTAAAACGTTACATGTAACTCATGTGTCTGCAGTCAGACATGCGTAGGAGCTGAAGGCCTTTGGGGCAGACCAGGCATCTCTCTCTTTTCCCAGGTGCTGTGCTGTGCTTAGCCGCTCAGTCACGTCTGACTCTTTGCGACCTCATGGGCTGTAGCCTGCCAGGCTCCTCTGTCCATGGGATTCTCAAGCCCCTCCTTGTAGTCCCCCCACAGGTGAGTCTGGGTTTTCTCTCCACATGGCAACCTCATGGTAGTTCAGCAACTTATGGTGTCTGAGGGCCTCAAGAACACATATTCCAAGGAGCAAAGTGGAAACTGTTGAGAGATGATTGGAGGAGTTTGGGCCAAGATAGGCATACCCTGTAGAAGGTGAGCTTGCGCACAGGGTGACTCTCCAGGGGTGCCTCCGAGCTCTCAACCGTCTCCCACGACTGCCATCGCTGGTGCCTCTGCTGGGGAAATAGTGGTGTGTGTCTTATCCTTCCCTATGAAAGTGAAAGTCACTCGTGTCCGACTTTCACTTTCCACTTGTGAAAGTCGTGTCCGACTCTTTGCGACCCCATGGACTGCAGAGTCCATGGAGCTCTCCAGGCCAGAATACAGGAGTGGGTAGCCTTTCCCTTCTCCAGGGAATCTTCCCAACTCAGGGACTGAACCCAGGTCTTCTACATCGCAGGTGGATTCCTTGCCAACTGAGCTATCAGGGAAGCCCCTGGCCCTATGTCTCTCTCTTTTCTTAATCCCAGGCTTCTAGAACATTCTTTAAGTTCTTTAACCATGAGCTGTTTTTCTTTTCTTTTTCTGAAGTGCAGGTGCAGCCATGATCCTGGCTGCTAGTGCATTAGCTTCGTTTCACCTGTTTCTTAAACTTAAATGGAATCACACAGTGTATACTCTTTGTGTGTTTGTCTCCTCTGTCTGGATTCTTTCACCAGCATAGGTTTGTGAGACTCCTCTGCTCTGTTGCATGGGGCTGCGGTTTACTCATTCCCATTTCTGTAGCGTATCTGTCATTTGACTGATTGTCCTTCTGTTTGTTCTTCTATTCTCCTGTTCTATTTTTGATGGGCATTTGGGTCATTTCCCTTCTTGCTAATACAAACAGTACAGCTAAGTCATTCCAGTGTATATTTTTGGTACACAAATGTACATATTTCTGGTGTACACAGGAGCTAACTGAGGCTTAGGTCAGTATATATTATAAAAGGCCACTGCAGGGTCCATAAAGATGAATCCTATGGCCTGGGGCTATGGTGGGAGCTCCAGCAGGTGTGAGAATAGGCAGAGTACCACTGGGCCACACCCCAAGGCCACCCTTCACCTTGACCCCATGACCCTTCAGAGAACCCCCAGCTATTCAACACCTGGCCTGGGCAGCCTGTGGGTAAACGGGGTTGCCTGCTGCCCAGAGCCCTGGTCACTCACTACTGTTTCAGCAGGGGAACTAACCCTCTGAGGTGATGGGGGAGTTGGAGATTTTGATTGCATATTAATAACAAACAGGTATTGTGATGAAAACAGGAGCCACAGGAGAGCAGACCTGGGATGCCAGAGGAGGCTTTGTTCTCTGGATCTGCCCAGTGGACCCCACCTTGGAAAGTTTCAGTAAAGGGAGAGATTTCCCCTTCCTGGACCCAACTGGACCTCCCAGAAGGCTCTGGAGCTGAAGCCTGGGGTCTCTGTAGCTTAGCTGGTGGTTACAAGTTTGTCTACACACTGGAATCATCTGCGCGGCTTTGAAGGTACTGATGCCTGGGTCCCACCCAGAGGCTGGGATTCAGTTGGTTTGGGGTGAGATCTGGGTTTGGATGTTTTTTGGTTTAAAAAAAATAATTGTGTTTATTTCTTTATGGCTGTGGTCTTTGGTGCTGTGAGGGCTTCTCTCTACTTGCAGCAAGCAGGGGCTACTCTTTGTTGCAGTGTGTAGGCATCTCACTGGGGTGGCTTCTTTCACTGCAGATCACAGGCTCGAGGCCATGCAGGCTTCAGTATCTGCGGTGCATGGGCTCAGTAGTTATGGCTCCTGGGCTCTAGAGTACAGGCTCAATAGTGGTGCATGGGCTTAGTTGCTCTGCGACAGGAGGGATCTTCCCAGACCAGGGATCAAACTTGAGTCCCCTGCATTGGCAGGTGGATTCTTTACCAATGAGCCATTAAGGATGGGCTTGGAATTTTTAAAAGACCCCCAGGTGTTTCAGTCAGGGTCAATGGGAGGCCTAACAGGCCATGTGTACATGTACATCCATGTGCTGTACATGCATGCCACAAGGAGGGAGTAGTAGATATTCAGTTATGTGTGCTTGTGTGTAAGCGTGTGGGGAGCATGTAGATACTGTGTAGTATGTATGTATGTGTGCGTGTGCTTGCATGTAAATGAAGAGATATGCTATAGGGGTTTGGAAGCAGACTAAACAGTCTCTGTAAGACTGTTATCTTCATATGATGATGCTGAAGCTTCAAGTCCTCAGACAGAAAGGTGGGAGGATCGTGGGGTGTCAGGTGGAAAGAACACACGTAAGCTGGAACCCTGGAGCACAAGCTGGAGCCCACGGTGAGCTGAAACACACTTTGGTTCTTGTTGCCCCGACCTTGGGGTGAGGGTATCAGCCCCAAAACTGGGTCCTCATCACGGAGTTAATCACACACACCTGTTTTCTTAATTTCCTCTTTTTTTCTTAATTTCCTTTTTGGATTGTTCACTGCCGGTGTATAGAAACACAACTGTTTTGTGTGTTGATTTTGTATCCGGCTGAATTTGTTAGAATAGTTCTAACAGTTTTTTGCAAAATCTTTTGAGTTTTCTACATAGAAGATCACCTCATCAGAGATCATCTTACCTCTTTCTTTCAATTTTAGATGCCTTTTATTTCTTTTCTTCTGTTTTTTTGTCTCACCACAAGGCTTGTGGACTCCCAGTTCCCCATCCAGGGATCAAACCCAGGCCCTTGGCAGTGTTGGGTTTTCTCTCCACATGGCAACCTCATGGTAGTTCAGCAACTTATGGTGTCTGAGGGCCTCAAGAACACATATTCCAAGGAGCAAAGTGGAAACTGTTGAGAGATGATTGGAGGAGTTTGGGCCAAGATAGGCATACTCTGTAGAAGGTGAGCTTGCGCACAGGGTGACTCTCCAGGGGTGCCTCCGAGCTCTCAACCGTCTCCCACGACTGCCATCGCTGGTGCCTCTGCTGGGGAAATAGTGGTGTGTGTCTTATCCTTCCCTATGAAAGTGAAAGTCACTCGTGTCCGACTTTCACTTTCCACTTGTGAAAGTCGTGTCCGACTCTTTGCGACCCCATGGACTGCAGAGTCCATGGAGCTCTCCAGGCCAGAATACAGGAGTGGGTAGCCTTTCCCTTCTCCAGGGAATCTTCCCAACTCAGGGACTGAACCCAGGTCTTCTACATCGCAGGTGGATTCCTTGCCAACTGAGCTATCAGGGAAGCCCCTGGCCCTATGTCTCTCTCTTTTCTTAATCCCAGGCTTCTAGAACATTTTTTAAGTTCTTTAACCATGAGCTGTTTTTCTTTTCTTTTTCTGAAGTGCAGGTGCAGCCATGATCCTGGCTGCTAGTGCATTAGCTTCGTTTCACCTGTTTCTTAAACTTAAATGGAATCACACAGTGTATACTCTTTGTGTGTTTGTCTCCTCTGTCTGGATTCTTTCACCAGCATAGGTTTGTGAGACTCCTCTGCTCTGTTGCATGGGGCTGCGGTTTACTCATTCCCATTTCTGTAGCGTATCTGTCATTTGACTGATTGTCCTTCTGTTTGTTCTTCTATTCTCCTGTTCTATTTTTGATGGGCATTTGGGTCATTTCCCTTCTTGCTAATACAAATAGTACAGCTAAGTCATTCCAGTGTATATTTTTGGTACACAAATGTACATATTTCTGGTGTACACAGGAGCTAACTGAGGCTTAGGTCAGTATATATTATAAAAGGCCACTGCAGGGTCCATAAAGATGAATCCTATGGCTCTGGGGCTATGGTGGGAGCTCCAGCAGGTGTGAGAATAGGCAGAGTACCACTGGGCCACACCCCAAGGCCACCCTTCACCTTGACCCCATGACCCTTCAGAGAACCCCCAGCTATTCAACACCTGGCCTGGGCAGCCTGTGGGTAAACGGGGTTGCCTGCTGCCCAGAGCCCTGGTCACTCACTACTGTTTCAGCAGGGGAACTAACCCTCTGAGGTGATGGGGGAGTTGGAGATTTTGATTGCATATTAATAACAAACAGGTATTGTGATGAAAACAGGAGCCACAGGAGAGCAGACCTGGGATGCCAGAGGAGGCTTTGTTCTCTGGATCTGCCCAGTGGACCCCACCTTGGAAAGTTTCAGTAAAGGGAGAGATTTCCCCTTCCTGGACCCAACTGGACCTCCCAGAAGGCTCTGGAGCTGAAGCCTGGGGTCTCTGTAGCTTAGCTGGTGGTTACAAGTTTGTCTACACACTGGAATCATCTGCGCGGCTTTGAAGGTACTGATGCCTGGGTCCCACCCAGAGGCTGGGATTCAGTTGGTTTGGGGTGAGATCTGGGTTTGGATGTTTTTTGGTTTAAAAAAAATAATTGTGTTTATTTCTTTATGGCTGTGGTCTTTGGTGCTGTGAGGGCTTCTCTCTACTTGCAGCAAGCAGGGGCTACTCTTTGTTGCAGTGTGTAGGCATCTCACTGGGGTGGCTTCTTTCACTGCAGATCACAGGCTCGAGGCCATGCAGGCTTCAGTATCTGCGGTGCATGGGCTCAGTAGTTATGGCTCCTGGGCTCTAGAGTACAGGCTCAATAGTGGTGCATGGGCTTAGTTGCTCTGCGACAGGAGGGATCTTCCCAGACCAGGGATCAAACTTGAGTCCCCTGCATTGGCAGGTGGATTCTTTACCAATGAGCCATTAAGGATGGGCTTGGAATTTTTAAAAGACCCCCAGGTGTTTCAGTCAGGGTCAATGGGAGGCCTAACAGGCCATGTGTACATGTACATCCATGTGCTGTACATGCATGCCTACAAGGAGGGAGTAGTAGATATTCAGTTATGTGTGCTTGTGTGTAAGCGTGTGGGGAGCATGTAGATACTGTGTAGTATGTATGTATGTGTGCGTGTGCTTGCATGTAAATGAAGAGATATGCTATAGGGGTTTGGAAGCAGACTAAACAGTCTCTGTAAGACTGTTATCTTCATATGATGATGCTGAAGCTTCAAGTCCTCAGACAGAAAGGTGGGAGGATCGTGGGGTGTCAGGTGGAAAGAACACACGTAAGCTGGAACCCTGGAGCACAAGCTGGAGCCCACGGTGAGCTGAAACACACTTTGGTTCTTGTTGCCCCGACCTTGGGGTGAGGGTATCAGCCCCAAAACTGGGTCCTCATCACGGAGTTAATCACACACACCTGTTTTCTTAATTTCCTCTTTTTTTCTTAATTTCCTTTTTGGATTGTTCACTGCCGGTGTATAGAAACACAACTGTTTTGTGTGTTGATTTTGTATCCGGCTGAATTTGTTAGAATAGTTCTAACAGTTTTTTGCAAAATCTTTTGAGTTTTCTACATAGAAGATCACCTCATCAGAGATCATCTTACCTCTTTCTTTCAATTTTAGATGCCTTTTATTTCTTTTCTTCTGTTTTTTTGTCTCACCACAAGGCTTGTGGACTCCCAGTTCCCCATCCAGGGATCAAACCCAGGCCCTTGGCAGTGGAGATGTGGAATTCCCTTGGCAGTGAAGATGTGGAATTCTAACCACTGGGCCTCCAGGGAACTCTCTGTTCTAATCTTTATCATTTCTTCTTTTGGCTAGCTTTGGGTTTAGTTTCTTTTTCTAGTTCCTTAAATTGTAAATTCAGGTTGTTGATTTGAGATCTTTCTTCTTTTATTACAGTGTTTATAGCTACAAATATCCCCCTAAGCGCTGCTTTCACTGTGTTCTACAAGTTTTGATGTGTTGTATTTTTGTTTTCATTTGTCTCTAAGTATTCTCTAACTTCTTTGATGATGTCTTGGTTGACTGATTAGCTTTTTGAGACTTGTTATTTAATTTCCATGAATTTGTGAATTTTCCAGTTTTCTTTCTGCTCTTGATTTCCAACTTCATCCTGCTGTGGTCAGAGAAGATACTTTGCACAATATTTTCCTTTTAAAATCTTTGGAGGCTTAGTCTGTGGCTTGCTCTATGGTCTGTCCTGGAGAATATCCCATGTGCCGTTGAGAAGAATGTTCATTGGTTTGTGCATGTTGGTTAATTTTGTTGTTCAATCCTGTTTCCTTACTTGTCTTCTATATTCTATTAATTATCAAGAGTAGGATATTGAAGTCCCCAACCATTACTTTAAAATGAACATATCTTTTGAGGTGACTTCCCAGATAACGCTACTGGTGAAGAATCCGCCTGCCAATGCAAGAGACATAAGAGACGTGAGTTGGATCCCCGGGTTGGGAAGATCCCCTGGAGGAGAGAATGGCAACCCACTCCAGTATTCTAGCCTGGAGAATCCCATGGACAGAGGAATCTGGCGGGCTCCAGTCTATGGGGTCACAGAGACAGACAAGACTGAGCATCTGAGTGCAGCCTTTGGAGAAACACAATTCAACCCATAACACCACTCAAATATACCCAGGTCAGCATTCTTAAAACCTGAGAATGTTACCTGACACGGTGAAGGGCACTTTGTAGGTGTAATTAAATTAAGGAGGGAGGCTTATCCTCGATTATCCAAGTGGGTCCTAAGTAATCACAAGGTTCTTACAGAAAAGAGATGGGACTTCCCTAGCAGTCCAGTGGTTACAACTCGGCGTTTCCAGTGCAGATGGCGTGGATTTGATCTGCATGGTGCAGTAAAAAAAGAAGAGCCGGAGAGGTGAGGATAGAAGCAGAGATCAGAGTGATGTAGGGTGTGAGCCAAGAGTCAGGGCAACCCCGGAGGCTGGAAACCCTCCAGGAAATGGACTTTTCCTTTGAGCTTGCCAACCCACTTCAGATTCCTGCCTTCCAGAACCTAACAGAATAAGTTTGTGTCATCTTAAACCACTGTGTTGGTGGCCTTTTGTCAGAGCAGCCTGTGGAATCTGATATACCCAGGCCCCAGGGGCATTTCAGGTCTGGAGACCTGGTGGGGACTTGGGCGGAGCGTGGGGACTCTACTCCTTGAACCCAGATTCCAGACTGTGAGGAGTTCTCTGTAGAACCCGGCAAGCTGCTCCCTGTCCTCCACCCCTCAGTCATCCTGCCTGTAAGTGAGGGATTTGAACCACATCCTTTGTCCCCAGATTCTGGAATTCCAAACTGTAACATTGCCTCCCGGCCAGGCAGGACCCACAGAGAGGCACCATTTTCTTATTACATAAAGAGGACATTTCAAGAAATAAGCAACCACCATCCACTCTCCCATCATTTCATGGCAGAAAGGACACTTTCATACGTCTCAGCACAAGGCCAGAACTTCACACCTGGCCCTAGCTAAGCCGCCCATGAACACCTTTCTCATGTCACCGCAGTCAGGCCATTAGAGCTCCTCTTCCTCAGGGTTAGGGCAGAACTCCGAGATCAAATTTCCTGATGGCATCCTCCGCCAGGCCAGCTCCCAACTGGCACCTCTCCCCTCGCTTTCAGCTTCAGTTGCTCCCTCTCCTTAATGGAAATCCAGTCAAGGTACTGATCTTAATAGATAGAAACCCATCAAAAACTGTTAACATGGACTTCCCTGGTGGTCCGGTGGCTAAGATTCTGTGTTCCCAATACAAGGGGCCTGGGTTCAATCCCTAGTCAGGGAACTACATCCCACATACCACTACTAAGAGTTCATGTGCTAAGTCTCTTCAGTAGTGTCTGACTCTTGGCAACCCCACAGACTGTAGCCCTCCAGTCTCCCTGTCCATGGGATTCTCCAGGCAAGAATACTGGGGGGGGTGCCATTTCCTTCTCCAAGCGATCTTCCTGACCCAGGGATTGAACCCATGTCTCCTGCATTGGCAGGCAGATTCTTTGCCACTAGTGCCACCTGGGAAGCCCAAACCGGCCTCACCTCATATGGGTGTTGTTCCCTGGCCTCTATGGCTGGGGGTGTACCCAGGGATTTCCCAGGCAAGAATACTGGAATGGGTTGCCATTTCCTTCTCCAGGGGATCTTCCTGACCCAGGGACTGAACCCAGGTGTCCTGCATTGGCAGATGAATTCTTTACTTCTGAGTCCCAAGAGTTCACTTGCTGTAACTAAAGATCCTGCAAGCCTCAGTGAAGATCAAAGATCCTTCATGCCGCAGCTAAAACCTGGCCTGGCCAAATAAATGAACATTTTTAAAAAATTATTGAAAAAAAGAAAAAGAACTGTCATCCTGACTATGGGGAGGAAGGGGAGCTGAAGACACAGGACCCACATGCTGGGAATTTGACTCTGTGACCTCTGCTGGCCTGAGTCTGGCGGCATCTCCAGCGTCTTCTAGGACGTTTCTGTTTTGTCTCCTGAGAGGTTCTCCTCAGATTCATCTTCTTAACTGGCCCGCCCCAGGCGCCACCTGGCACGCCACTGGCTGTGCTGAGCCTCCCATCTGTTTCCAGGTGAGCCGCTTTGCCTGGCACTAAATGACCCTGTCCTATCTCATGGTCCGTTCTCTTGCCTTCCACTGTCAGCACAATTCCTTTCTGTTTTTCTTTTGTTTTTCTTTGAATCTCATCTTTAGGCCATGGGTTCATGGATGTTTTTCACAGCCTGGAAGCCTCCTTTCTTGTTGTGCCACCTGCTGTCAGGAGAGGTTGTTGGGCAAGTGCACTCTGGGTGATGGGTCCTGCCGCAGAGCCCAAGTTGGCTGAAGGCATTTGCGATCTGGTTTAGCTGTGAAAAGAAGAGAAGCGAAAAGCAAAGGAGAAAAGGAAAGATATACCCATTTGAATACAGAGTTCTAAAGAGTAGCAAGGAGAGATAAGAAAGCCTTCCTCAGCGATCAATGCAAAAAATAGAGGAAAACAATAGTATAGGAAAGACTAGAGATCTCTTCAAGAAAATTAGAGATACCAAGGGAACACTTCATGCAAAGATGGCTCAATAAAGGACAAAAACGGTATGGACCTAACAGAAGCAGAAGATATTAAGAAGAGGTGGCAAGAATACACAGAAAGTGAAGTCACTCAGTTGGGTCCAACTCTTTGCGACCTCATGGACTGTAGCCTACCAGGCTCCTCAGTCCATGGGATTTTTCCAGGCAAGAATACTGGAGTGGGTTGCCATTTCCTCCTCCAAAGAATACACAGACAAATTGTACAAAAGAGACCTTCATGACCCAGATAATCATGATGGTATGATCACTCACCTAGAGCCAGACATTCTGGAATGAAGTCAAGTGGGCCTTAGGAAGCATCACTATGAACAAAGCTAATGGAGGTGATGGAATTCCAGTAGAGCTATTTCAAATCCTGAAAGATGACGCTGCGAAAGTGCTGCACTCAATATGCCAGCAAATTTGGAAAACTCAGCAGTGGCCACAAGACTGGAAAAGGTCAGTTTTCATTCCAATCTCAAAGAAAGGCAATGCCAAAGAATGCTCAAACTACCACACAATTGCACTCATCTCACATGCTAGTAAAGTAATGCTCAAAATTCCCCAAGCCAAGCTTCAGCAATACATGAACTGTGAACTTGCAGATGTTCAAGCTGGTTTTAGAAAAGGCAGAGGAACCAGAGATCAAATTGCCAACATCCGCTGGATCATGGAAAAAGCAAGAGAGTTCCAGAAAAAACATCGATTGAACTTCCTGATGTTCAAGCTGGTTTTAGAAAAGGCAGAGGAACCAGAGATCAAATTGCCAACATCCGCTGGATCATGGAAAAAGCAAGAGAGTTCCAGAAAAAACATCGACTTCTGCTTTATTGACTATGCCAATGCCTTTGACTGTGTGAATCACAGTAAACTGTGGAAAATTCTGAAAGAGATGGGAATACCAGACCACTTGATCTGCCTCTTGAGAAACCTGTATACTGGCCAGGAAGCAACAGTTAGAACTGGACATGGAACAACAGACTGGTTCCAAATAAGAAAAGGAGTACATCAAGGCTGTATATTGTTACCCTGCTTATTTAACTTATATGCAGAGTACCTCATGAGAAATGCTGGGCTAGAAGAAGCACAAGCTGGAATCAAGATTGCCGAGAGAAATATCAATCACCTCAGATATGCAGATGATACCACCCTTATGGCAGAAAGTGAAGAGGAGCTAAAGGGCCTCTTGATGAAAGTGAAAGAGGAGAGTGAAAATGTTGGCTTAAAGCTCAATATTCAGAAAACTAAGATCATGGGATCTGGTCCCATCACTTCATGGCAAAAGAGATGGGGAAATAGTGGAAACAGTGGCTGACTTTATTTTTTGGGACTCCAAAATCACTGCAGATGGTGACTGCGGCCATGAAATTAAAAGACGCTTACTCCTTGGAAGAAAAGTTATAACCAACCTAGACAGTATATTAAAAAGCAGAGACATTACTTTGTCAACAAAGGTCTGTTTAGTCAAGGCTATGGTTTTTGCAGTGGTCACGTATGGATGTGAGAGTTGGACTATAAAGAAAGCTGAGCACAGAAGAATTGATGCTTTTGAACTGTGGTGTTGGAGAGGACTCTTGAGAGTCCCTTGGACTGCAAGGAGATCCAACCAGTTCATCCTATAAGAAATCAGTCCTAGATGTTCATTGGAAAGACTGATGTTGAAGCTGAAACTCCAATATTTTTGCCACCTGATTCGAAAAGCTGACTCATTTGAAAAGACCCTGAAGCTGAGAAAGATTGAAGGCAGGAGGAAAAGGGGACAGCAGAGGATGAGATGGTTAGATGGCATCACCGATTCAATGGACATGAGTTTGAGTAAACTGCAAGAGTTGGTGATGGACAGGGAGGCCTGGTGTGCTGCGGTTCATGGGGTCGAAAAGAGTCAGACATGATTGAGTGACTAAACTGAACTGAACCTGTTGGTTGTGTAGCTTGGTGGGAGTGACACGCTGCACTTGGGTGGTCTGGCCCCATTTACAGTGTTGGAGCTCCCGTGGCCTTGGCCTTCCTGCTTAGCTCAGGGGGATTTGGCCCTGGCTCACATTGGAGTTACCTGGGCCCCATGACAAACCAACTAAATCAGAGTCTCTGGGACCAGGACCTGGAATTCCGTAGAGATTTTAATGGGCAGCCAAGGCTGAGAGGCAAGACTGGAACCTTCTCTTTAGGGCCGTTCACTCCCAGTGAACTAGATGGACAGGCCGATTCTGACCCAGGCCTGCTCCCTCTCAGGGCAGCACTAGGGTCTGTCTGGGAAGCAGAAGAGGCCGCGCCTTAAGTGAAGAAAGTGTGGTCACAGGCCAGCCCTTGATTCCAAGCCTGGTATTTACCAAGACTTTACTGGCTCTTTATCTCCCAGTCAGTCGATACAAAGCACCATGGAAACTGTCTGTGGGGTTGTGGGGATGGGCAAAATTTTCCTGGGAACACAAACATGCTTGTTTGTGAACCCGCCTGCAGACCTTGGGAGAGGCTGGCCCCTTCCCGGGCCTCTGCCCTTGGCAGGGTGGGGCAGGGTGGGGCCAGTCCCAATCCCTAACTGGAAGGCCGGCCTGGGCCTGGAGCCAGGCCTTCTCTGGACACCTTTTCTCTCTGAAGTGTGGGCTCCAGGATCCCCGTCTCGGGTCTGTGAGAAAGCCCCAAAACTGTGACAGCAGGCCCAGAGGGGAGGAGGTAGGAACATGACGGTGGGAGGATTGGGGGAGCTTTTCAGAAGCCCACTATTTAAGATGCTTTTGTTAGGGGAAGCGCTGACTGAAACCACCCACCCTGGTAAGGAACACAGAACTAACCAGCCACCACCAACTGGAAGAACTTGGGAAAAATCAAAAGGAGATGCCACGTGTCCTACCGACCTCCCTGAATCCTCCTCGTAAGAATCCATTTTGACTGAACAGCGTGGGTGCCCCCAGGAAGGACCTTGAGTCAGAAAGATTGGCCAGAGACAACCTGGAAACTAATCCCATCACCATGAAACCCAAGACTGTGAGCAGTCCTTTTGGATTCCCTTACCCTTCTGCTCTCCAGCTGGGCGGCCCGTCCCAACAAAGTCTCTTGCTTTATCTGCACGTGTGTCTCCTTGGATAATTCATTTCTGAGTATTAGACAAGAGCTCCCTTTTGGGCACTGGAAAGGAACCCCCTTCCTGCAATACTTTGGCCCCTTCTTTTTGGCAGGACCTGAAAGATCTGGGTGGGGTCAGCTCCATCTTCCTCTGAAAAGACCTGATGGAGGTGGGAGAGTTTACTGGGGACATGAGTCCTGATCACCAATAGGCAATCACTCCTCCAATGTACTCCCAGAAAAGAGCTGCACCCACATTGACATCAAGGCCAAACCTCCTTCCTCCTTCCTGCCTGGGGAATTTTTCAAAGGTATAGAGCCCAGCTCATGCACCTGCTCCGTGCTATTTCATGCATGTGAGCTCCAGGCCACCGTCCCTCCTCCATGCATCACCCACTGACCAGCCCAGCCACGGCCTCACCCTCTGACCCTTCTCACTGTGTAGCGTGCCCTACTCTGTTACATTCCACTGGGGATCATTCTCCCAGAGTTTAGCGTTTCTCTTTGGGGCCGCAAGCCCCACAAGAAGACCACAGCTTTTCTCCCAACCAATTCAGGCTGCAGGGGAAGGGCCAGTGAGTGGCAGTTTTTTGTTTAGTCACTTAGTCGTGTGTGACTCTTTGTGTCCCCACGGACTGTAGCCCACCAGGCTCCTCTCTCCATGAGATTTCCCAGGCAAGAATACTGGAGTGGGCTGTCATTTCCTTCTCTAGGGGATCTTCCCAATCCAGGGATCAAACCCATGTCTCCTGCCTTGGTAGGTGAAGTCTTTACAGCTGAGCCCTCAGGCAGGACTGAGTCCAAATTCAGATTCAGTTCCTCACCAGCTGAGGCTCTCGTTATTCACCTTAGGCCACGTGACACCACAGTAGGAACACTGCAGGCTGTTGTTCCCAGGTCCCTTTCCTGGTTCTCCTAGATACGCTGCCCAGCCTCTCCGCAGACTGTTGCTATGGAGCCATCATTTGTTTGTGGCCTATTTGTTATAGCACCTAGAGTTATCCTAAGTATCATACTGCCTCACAGATGTTGGGGAGATGAAATAATGCATATGAAAGACACATGCCTGAAACACAGAAACACAGAAAGTGAGGGCCCTTACTAGATGTCAGTTCATTTCTTTCTTAATTTACATTAATTGTTGCCAAGCATGTGGACAAACATGGCCTCAGACCATTTCTAAGACTCTGGATGGATGATGTAGGTTATTTAACATTTATATTATTAATTAGTATGAATATAACATATACGATTATAATTATTTTGTAATTACTATAAGCTTAGTTGTTAGAAACCTAGTTTTTTAAAAAAAATTAATTTATATTAATTTGAGACTAATTACTTTACAATATTGTGGTGGGTTTTTGCCATACATTGACATGAATCAGCCATGGGTGTACATGTGTCCCCCATCCCAAATCCCCCTCCTGTCTTCCTCTCCATCCCATCCCTCTGGGTTGTCCGAGTGCACCAGCTTTGAGTGCCCTGTCTCATGCATCGAACTTGGACTGGTGGTCTGTTTCACATATGGTAATATACATGTTTCAATGCACCTGCTCCGTGCTATTTCATGCATGTGAGCTCCAGGCCACCGTCCCTCCTCCATGCATCACCCACTGACCAGCCCAGCCACGGCCTCACCCTCTGACCCTTCTCACTGTGTAGCGTGCCCTACTCTGTTACATTCCACTGGGGATCATTCTCCCAGAGTTTAGCGTTTCTCTTTGGGGCCGCAAGCCCCACAAGAAGACCACAGCTTTTCTCCCAACCAATTCAGGCTGCAGGGGAAGGGCCAGTGAGTGGCAGTTTTTTGTTTAGTCACTTAGTCGTGTGTGACTCTTTGTGTCACTCTGTGTGTCTCTCAAATCATCCCACCCTTGCCTTCTCCCACAGAGTCCAAAAGTCTGTTCTTTATATCTGTGTCTCTTTTGCTGTCTCACATATAGTGTCGTCGTTACCATCTTTTTAGATTCCATATATATGCATTAATATACTGTATTGGTGCTTTTTTTTCTGACTTACTTCCCTCTGTATAACAGGCTCCAGTTTCATCCACCTCATTAGAACTGACTCAAATGTGAGGAACCCAATTTTAAAGTGCCACCATAGGATATTTTGTGCTCACAAAGCTGTTGCAGTCAGCTCTGGATTGCAAGTGACAGAAAACTGTTTCAAATCGGCTTCAGCAAAGTAAATAGTTGAACAATCAGTAAATACTCGGTAGCAATTGACAGGCTCACAATGTGTCACTCAGGTGTGGCTGCCCCATGGTCTCGCAGATTATTCCAAAGAAGGTTCTCGCATGAGGAGGGCAGGCTGGTCTCCAGCTGTCATTCAGCCACACCCTCCCAACTCAGAAGGCACTGTCTCTCTCCCAAATACTGCACTTTGGGGGTGGATATCTAAGTTTTGGGCCTCCCAGGTGGTGGTAGGGGTAAAGAACCCACTCGCCAGTGCAGGATACGCAAGAGATGTGGGTTTGATCCCTGGGTCTGGAAGATCCCCTGGAGGAGGGCAGGGCAACCCACTCCAGTATTCTTGCCTGGGAAACCCCATGGACAGAGGAGTCTGGTGGGTTCAGTGCATGGGGGTCATACAGTCAGACACGACTGCGCACACATCTACGTTCTGAGCGTCATACATTTGGCTGCATGACTTGAGGCTCTGCCACTCTCGTTATGAGCCAGTTTTACTGAAATCTCCGGACCCTTCATAAAAAGACCAGAGACACCCTCTTACTCCTGCCCTGCAGGCAAGTCAGACGGAAAACCAGACCACAGGGAATGAACTAAAGGGACAGAAAATTTTAGGCCGGAGGAGGGACACTTGGGGAGGTGCTAAGAGCCGTCTTCAGCCTCTGCCAAGGAGCCTGGATCGGTGGTCCCCGCGGTTCCAGAAGGGAGCAACTGGATAGTTAGGGGAGCGCCTTTTGCCCAAGAGCCCTGGGGCAGGAAGGGCTGCCCGGGGACTAGGGTGAGCAATGTTTGGGCTGCGAGGGGCATCGCTTGGCAGAGTGCTGCAGCAGGTGCCAGGAACCTGACTTGGAAAGCGATTGCCTCTCTGCCTGGACCAGTCCGGCCAACTGGCCTTCCAGGCCCAGCGTCTGTATCTGTCCAGAAGGAGTGCTGATGCTTTCCTTGTAGGAGAGCAGATGAGGGTAATTGAGATGGAGCTTTGCACATAGGAGCACGTTAAACAGATATGACCATGCTCAGCCCAGGAAGCTGCAAGGGCAAGGGGCGGAGGGAGCTTCATGACCCAAGTAGGGGGTGGGGGAGGGAAGGTGTGCAGTGGGGGGGTAAGGTTAAGGCCCCTCCTCTCGGATGTGCCTACCTGCAAGCTGATGGCAGGGTGCCCTTAACTGGAGCTCTGCAGAGGCTCCCCCCCCAGCCCCCAGTGAATGTCTTCAGATCCCTACAACAAAGCAGGGATGAGACCCTGCCTTGGAGGGTCGGCATGTCATGGAGAGTCAGGCAGTGGCTGAACCACAGGCGTGAAGAGTGAGTCAGGTGATCGGTGCTATGGAGAAAATCAGGACATGATAAAGGAGACTGGTTGGGCGTATGGGGGGCTCTAACCACTCACCCCATGGAGAAGGGGTCACAGCAAGAACACGAGGATGTGAAGGGCAGGGTTGGAATGCAAACTTCTGATCGGATCTGATCTCACCACTCTGGGGAGGCTGAAGCCACTGCTCCCATCATGGGCCCCCTCTCCTGATGAGAGCTGGGCTCCGGGGCCTGGGGACCAGCAGAGGTGGGGGTGGGGGAGGGTCAGAGCTAAGCTAAGCCAGGGTGAGAGACACCTTTTCTGATGGGTCATTCTGAGCCACACCTGCACAGGCAGGACCCAGACCCCCCGGTCCCCTGGATCCCTTGGGGTAGGGATAAATTCTTCCAGCTAGCCAGCAGGGCCTGCAGACTTCATTTTATCAGGCTCGCAGGAAACACAAATCCATGTAGGCGTCCCTCTGGCTGCTCCTGTCAGCTGGGCTCCAGGCCAGACCAGGTCTACTCTCCTGGGAACAACCTATCAGAAGGCTGCTGACTGTAGAGTCAGGCAGAAAAGGGTTCTAATTCCACTTGACCCTAGAGCTGGGAGTTGACTTTCAGTTCAGTCAGTTCAGTTCAGTCGCTCAGTCGTGTCCGACTCTTTGGGACCCCATGAATCATAGCACAGGCCTCCCTGTCCATCACCATCTCTCAGAGTTCACTCAGACTCACGTCCATCGAGTCTGTGATGCCATCCAGCCATCTCATCCTCTGTCGTGCCCTTCTCCTCCTGCCCCCAATCCCTCCCAGCATCAGAGTCTTTTCCAACGAGTCAACTCTTCTCATGAGGTGGCTAAAGTACTGGAGTTTCAGCTTTAGCATCATTCCTTCCAAAGAAATCCCAGGGCTGCTCTCCTTCAGAATGGACTGGTTGGATCTCCTTGCAGTCCAAGGGACTCTCAAGAGTCTTCTCCAACACCACGGTTCAAAAGCATCAGTTCTTCGGCGCTCAGCCTTCTTCACAGTCCAACTCTCACATCCATACATGACCACTGGAAAACCATAGCCTTGACTAGACGGACCTTAGTCGGCAAAGTAATGTCTCTGCTTTTGAATATGCTATCTAGGTCGGAGGCCTTCAATTCCTTCTCTGAAAATGGAGATGGGACGATTGCTGAGGAATTTAGCCAGTGCCTGACCCTCAGGAATTGCTCAGTGGTTCCTGGTGCCTGGGGGCTGTGGGTGGAGCGGGTAGGCCTTGAAGAAGTTCTGAAGGTCTGCACCCCAGCTGCGGGGCTGCAGGCAGGCCTTGTGACTCCTTCGGTACTGAGTTTCCTCATCTATAGTGGGAAGGTGCCAGATCCACCCAGCGGGGCTGTTGGGGTATCCACAGAGATGAGATGGGATTCACTTCCTCAGGAGAACATGAGAATTTTCCAGACAGCCCCTCATGACCTCACTGTCCTTAGAAACGACCCCCCTTTCATCCCGGGACCATGGTTGAAAGAGTAGGGGCATAACTCCCATACTCAGCTTCCAGTCCTCACACCTGGGAGCGCCTGGCCATGAGGACTTGGCAGTGACTTGAGACTTCTGATTACAGCTCTAATGTTTTCAGTTCAAGCCACATCTCTCATCCCCTTGGACGCCCACTAATGACATCTTACTGTACCCGTTTCTCACACGAGAAGACTGAGGTCTGGAGGGGTCAGATGCTGTGCTTGGGGGCGCACAGCCGACCAGTGCTGACTCTGTGTGGACCAGGGCTTCTGGAACAGGGCAGGCTCTTCTAAACGTTCTGGTGTGTGTCTGTCACCCAGGACAATTAAAAGCACTCTCTTCACTCTCAAAAGCCCCCTGTTGGAGTCTATATCACATGATCTGAAAAGAAGGTCACGACGGTTTCTACTACATTCCAGCTGACTTGAAGGGGTTCAGCCTACATGGGGGAGTACAGCCCACACTGTAGAATTTGGGAGGTGGGAAAGTGGGGAGGGGCTCTGTTCCCAGATGACCAGCTGTCCCCTGCCTCTGCTTCAGGTGGTGGTCCTCAGTCTGGCCTTTCCCAAGCCTGGACTGGCTCTTCCCTTAACCACCACTCTCCGTCCCCTTCTCCACCCTCCCCATCAGGCTCCCTGAAGCTCTAACCACCTGCTCCCCACAACTCCCCTGAGTCCACAGGCAGGCATCTCCACAGGTGCCCTCATTGGGCATTCTCCAGGGGCAGTTCTGTCTAAAGGTATCAGTATGGTCCATCTGCTTCTGACCTGCCCCCCCATCCCTCAGCACTGGAGACCCATCCTCATCCAGACGCAAGCTCTAGGACCCCCAGACAAGTCAGCCTGGCATCTCCAGGTGCCGCTCCCTTCCCTGCTTTCCAGCTGTGTCCAACTTGCTCACAGCCCCATATGCCAAAGGACCATCAGATAGATATTCTAGGTCCAGCGGTGCTGGGGAAGGGATGAAGGAGGGCCCTCAAGCCTCTAACAGACTCTGAGACTCTGTTGTGGAAGATGAGTCCCAAATCCACAGACAATGATGTTCACGCACAGGAAGGGTCCTGTGGATGGCCTGGCTCCTGGCTGAGCTCAGGTGATAGTCTGATGTGGGTGTGTGTTGGTGATGGCAGGGGGAGGTGTCACGCGTCATTCTGGTCCAGATTCCCAGGAGTGTCCTGGAAAAGTACAAGCCATTATTTACAAGGCAGCAGGATGCTGGCTTCTTCTGACATCGCTTGTGGCTGGGCTGCCGCTGCTGCATCCATTTCTGAAAATGCCTCCGGTGGGTGACATTTATCAGATCAAGTGCTCTCTAGTTCTATTCCTCCAACACATAGACAATTCTCTTTGTAGATAATGTGGCCAGCCCCGCCAGGCCCATGCAGCTGAATGATCTGATTGGAGAAGATGCCATATCTCTTGCCTCCAGAAGCAAAGGAGCAGCGAGGGGGCTGGAGACCTCGTGTGATGTAAACCCAGGTCTGGCTCATCCTCTTCCGCCTCTCTCTGTTTCTCTGTTTCTAAAGAAGGCTGCATCCGTGGTGATGGGGGTGGGCATTGCACACAGATCTATGAAAACACCCAGGCCGCCTTCCTGCTGCCGTCCCTGTGTGCTGGCCACCAGGCTGGGAGGCACTGGGACGTGTGGGCTGCTGCTGCCCTGAGATAAAGTGCTGCCAGCTGCCCAAAGCAGCCAAAGAGTCATCAGCCCTGAGATCCCACCCAGAGCTCAGAGTGAATGTTCAAGAACCAGCTTGCTCCCCTCCTAGGCCCTGGGTATCCCCCATGCCCTGCATGGCAGAATAGGGATGTTTACTGCCCTCTTTAAATATGCCAGCCAGGCTTTTTACGGTTATACTGTTTAACCCAAAGGGTAGATTTTGGCTTCCTCCCATTATACAAGAATTAGTGTTTCCTTGCCCAAGGTCACCTAGCTGGCATTGGGCAGACCTGGGGCCGCATCCCTCCTCTGCCTGTCTGTGCCAAGCACTCGACCTTGATGTTTTCAGGCCCGCTTTCCCTGTGTGTACACGGGGGCTGCCCTGCTGACTGCCCTCTGGGCTGGGCTCTCCCAGGGCTGGCCTTGCTTCCCAGAACAAGTTAAAGGCTCTCGCTGACCTTCGGGTGGACACCCCCTTCTCCCAGGTCCTCTATGGGAAGGGCACAGAGAGGTCATGATGGTCTGTCTCTAGGTCCTAATGCTCCAGGTCCTGCAGTTGTGGCCTTTCTTGGTGTTCTGGGGGTGGGGGGAAGTGAGGCAGGAGGCCAGTCCTTGGAAGAAGGACCCCCAAAGCACCAGTGGAAAAGCCCTGATCCCTCTGGACAGCCTCGCAAGGTTGATAAAGCAAGGACACATAGCTTCCCACTCTGGATATTCCTCATCTGCCACGTCCGACGTCCCTGAGGTCCCTGCCTCATCTGAGGCTGCCCGGAGGTATGGTTGCACCCGAATGCCCAGAGGAGGCCATGGAAGCCAGACAAGGAGCCCACTGCCCCCTGCCTAGCAACGAGAGTGCCTCTCTCCCATCGCTGTGTGAGGGTGAGGGCTGCAGCCTCTTAGATGTCTGAGGCCATCTAATTCCGCCCCCTCTCTCTGCTGGTGACAAAGCCAAGGCCCAGGTGGGCAGGGAATTGCCCTAGACCTCCCAGACTTGGTGGCAGAGCCATCCAGCAGTTCTGCCATCTTGGATGTGTGGCTGGATCAGTCGCAGAGATGTACCATGATGGGTGCTGATGGCCGTGTCCACCCTGGCACCTTCCTGGGCTGTGTGGCTGACCTTGGTTTTTCTAAGGATGGCTCCCTCATCCGTTCCAAGCCCAAGAGAAGCCTGCGTGTCCGGGCTTCCTCGGCACTACTGTGCCTGCCTCTTCCATCACTTGCCTTGCGGAAGGAGGTCAAAGGAACTGGTGCTCTGGACCAACGGGAGGCCTGGTATGGGGTGAAGCAGAAAGGATGCTGCTTACCGCCCTGCCCCACAACCAGGCCTTGGGACCAGGTCTTTCTACCGCACCCCCACCAGGGAGGCTGGAGGGGGGAGAAGACTGATGAGATATCTGTGATCTGTGCCCATAAAGCCCCAAAGAGCACCCTTCTTCCATGGCCCTGCCCTGTGCAGGGTTTCCAGGTGACTCCGGGCTAGGGGCCGTGAGGGTGGGGAGGTAGGGTCTCCGAGGTCCTCCCCCCGCCCCCCAACCCGAGGTGCTCAGGCCGCATTTCCCACACCTACTTAATTCTCCTTCAAGTGGAAGGGAGAAAATAGCAAAGGGAAGGTCCCAGAAGCTCTGAAAGGCTTTCACAGGCTCTGAGCAATTAGGCAGGCGGCTGAAGAAATGGTCCGAGTGCCGGGAGGAGGCGAAGCCACTGGCAGAATTTTCCATGACGCGCTCTCCTCCCCATCATGGTGTGTGTCCACGTGAGGGGTCCTGAGGGAGAGGGACTCCACGCTGAACCCCTCTGAAGGTGCCCGGGGCGTGATGGCCGTGGCTGTGGAGAAGGGAGAGGCCCCAGGCGCGGCTGGCTGCGGGGTCCCTTCCCGGGGCCTCTCGCCCATCCGCCCTGCCCTGTGTTCCCCTAGAGCTCTGAGAGCTCTCTTCAAGGCCGTGCCGGGGAATATCCTGCCTTACAGACCTCGGGGAGACCCCTACATACCCAGCACAGGGTGAGGGGGTGACCAGCCTCGGGGCCGGGTCCTGAGCCCAGAGTGTTTTCCAGGAAGTGCTGCCTGCTCCCCTTTAATGTCCCCAGGGGTTAGAAGCCCGGCCCAAAGCCTACAGTTTTCACTTTCCAGAGGTCTGGCCTTGGAGCTCAGTCATCTGCAAACACCACCCACTCACGCTCATGGTGGGGTGTTAACCGCGCTGCTGGCAAAGCAGAGGAAGGGAAGCTGAGACCGCGAGGGTGCAAGGCCGGTGTGCTGGTCTCTGCGGCTTCTAACGGTGCCAGAACAGGCCTAGGAGGAAGTGGGGAACCTCACCACCCCCACCACACCCCCACCACCCCACCAGGGGCGGGGCTTGCAGCGGGACTGCGGGAGTGGAGATCGTGGGCAAGCAAATCAGCTCTCAAGCCCCACTGGCCACTTGAGGAAACCGGTGCCCTGGAAACCCTCCTCTGTGACCAGCTCCCCAACCCCCCACCCCCTCAAGCATCTTTGCACCCACTTGGGTGGCCTCTTCTTGGGGCACAAGGATCTCTTCACCTACACAGCCAAGGGCACTGCTGACTCAACCTTGGGTTTCTAAGAAACACTCAGACTCAAGGGCAGAGTTCCCAGTGCCGGATGGAAATGCTGCCACTGGGGGGTTTTGCAGGCGGACAGGGAGTGACTGCACGTGCTTTCGTTCTCCTTGGGTGCTGAATCGCCAGATGAATTTTAGCCAAATCCTGGCCTGGTTATACCAGCCCCTCGGAACTTCGGTTCCCCCATCACAAGTGAGAAGCTTGAAGCAGAGATCATTCGAAGCTCTGGGCCTCTTGAAGGACACAGAGTCTAGCGTTTGCTGACTAGGCTTCCATGTGGCAGCGGGCTGAGCAATCGCTTGCCAGGCAGACAGCCCTGCACCCTCGCCTTGCCTGGCCCGGCCAGCCTGGTCCCCGCTGCCTGCAAATGCAGGCAGCAGGAAAGGCCTGAAGCACCGGCTGCCGCTCTGCTCTGCAGAGGTGGGTATCCAGAGGGCGGCCCAAGAAACTGCATTTGACCTTCGCTAAAATTAGGTCCCAAGACCCAAGGGGCAATAGAAATGAGGATGAAAATGAGAAAGCAAATTGAGGGCATTGGAAGATGTTAAAAATATGTGCGTATTAATGAAGCAGTGAAAATCAGGCTCCGATAGGCCCAGGAAGCCCTCGCACTACTGTCATTATTTTAGTCCAGGATCAGAGGCTGTGGGGCTGGAAGGGCCCCGAGGAGCACCTGATTCACCATGTCCCTCATCCTACAGACTGGAAAATTGCCCACGGAGGGTGGTGACGTGTCTGAGGCCACACACAGAACAGTACCCAGCTGCAATAATCATATGGAGCCAATCAATCCCACTGGAAAGTGGACCAGGAGGAAGGACCCCTGGGGCCAACCCCCCACCCCTCAGTGCCCTCAGAAGGACTCCAACTGAGTGGGGCATGGAAGGGTTCCCTCATGGCTCAGTTCAGTTCAACCGCTCAGTCGTGTCCAACCCTTTTTGACCCGATGGACCACAGCACACCAGGCTTCCCTGCCCATCACTAGCTCCCAGAGTTTACTCAGACTCACGTCCATTGAGTTGGTGATGCCATCCAATTATCTCGTCCTCTGTCATCCCCTTCTCCTCCCACCTTCAATCTTTCCCAGCATCAGGGTCTTTTCTAATGAGTCAGCTCTTTGAATCAGGTGGCCAAAGTTTTGGAGTTTCAGCTTCAGCATCAGTCCTCCCAATGAACCCTCATGGTTACACAGTACTTATCACATTGCCTAGCATATAAGGAGCCTACTAAATCTCAGCTATTACTTTCCTTATTAATATTGACCAGTGAGTGGTGTGATGTGAGAGCCATATTTGCAGAGGGTGGGCAGGGAGAGAAAGGCCGGGCTGGCCCCTCCAGGGGAGGCCCAGCGTGTGTGCCAGGTGGGGGCTTGGGGGGTTGCTG
>SJYC01029865.1:0-56381 GCA_006408675.1 Madoqua kirkii | reverse complement strand
CCCTCCCCCCAGCCTCTGTCTTTCACCTGCTGCTTATCTGCAAAGCCTCCCCTGAATCAGGAGCCGGCCTGGCCCAGTCTTGAGATGGGAGGCTGAGTGATCTCTGCTTGGTGGTTCTTCTGGCCCAGGAAGGGGGCTGGGTGTGAGGCCTTGGGGCAGGGCCTTGGCTTCCACATCCTTGACTGGAAGCCCTGAACACTCCCGAAATGCCTCCGGCTGGGAACAGGCCCAGGAGTCTCTGCCGGCAGCCTCCCTAGGCCTGGGTGGACTCTGATCCCAATGTGACGTCCTTCTCATGCTGCCAGGCCCCCCGCCCTGAAACGACACAGGAGAGAGACTGGGAGGGACCTGGAGAGGATGCGGTAGGTCAGGGCACCCGCTCAGGATCCAAGCCCTTGTGGGCTCAGACCCACGAGACAGCCCAGCCCCAGGGCTCCGGGGGACAGACATGGAGGCGGAGAGCACAAGAACAAAGAGGGGAAGGTTTAGAGGGTGGCTCTTTCCCTCTTTGGGCTCTGCTTGACTGTCTATATAATCTGGAACTGTACTGGGGTGATTTTCCCTGAAAGTAACCAAACAACACTGCTGCTGCTGCTGCTGCTAAGTCACTTCAGTCGTGTCCGACTCTGTGCGACACCACAGACAGCAGCCCACCAGGCTCCTCTGTCCCTGGGATTCTGCAGGCAAGAACACCGGAGTGGGTTGCCATTACCTTTTCCAATGCATGCATGCATGCCAAGTCACTGCACTGAGTACCATTCACAGTATTGGTCTATCTATTTGAAATATTTCCCAATACAAACACAAAGCTGAATACTGGAGGGGAGAGTCGTTTCATAGAACAAACAAGGAGACAAAACAAAAGCCCAGACGAAGCTGCCTCGGGGCTGGCTGGAGGGGCTCTGGCTGTTTCTCGGCAGGCCTCGGGGCGCTGCCCTCCCCTCCTGCTGGCAGGAGAGGGCTGCTCTCAGCTGCCGGGGAGAACACGTCCTCACCCTCTCTCTGGGGACACAGGGCTTTCCTGTCCCCGATTTGGGGCAGAGCCCTCGTGAGAGGTGTCCTGAGGGCGTAGGACTCAGCCCTGCAGGGCTTGGACCGGCTGATGGAAGCTGGGCTGAACTCCCAGGCTGGGCTTTGCCCCTGGGCTCTGAAGATACAGGAAGCACTGGCCCAGCTGTTCCATGGTGGTGATGACACGCATGCTTGGCGCATGGTCGATCCACTTGGGTCCCAGTGACCGACAGGCTGGTGAGGTGCTTGGCGCGTTGGTCGATCCCACAAACCAACTAACGCCGATGCTAGCTCCCTGCTGGTGCCACAGAGAGGCAGAAGCCAGTCAGACCCCAGCCAGGGGTCACAGTGTGGGGAAGAAAGACAGCTCAGCAAGAGCCATGGCTCAGGAGAGAGTCACGGAGAGAGGTCACCAGGAGTGAGGTCTCCCCAGGGACAGCCCTGGAGGGCTTCTCAGAGGAAGTGGCCTTGGCCTCGGGCACCCTGTCCTTGTGTGCCCTTTGGCTGCTCTTCCCCTGCTTGGAGGCTCTCCAGCTTCAGTGTGCGTGACACTCCCTGGGGTAATCTGGGCCCCAAGGCCTGGGGATTCTGCCCTGGAAATGTGTGTGGGCTCAGGACTCTGCAGGCTTAACTGACTTAAAGTTGAGTCCTGTGCAAGCGGGCCTTGAGCGGGGTCTTCGGGGTCTTCTTACACTGTCTCGGCCAGCTGCAGAGGCCTGGGGGAGATGGCCAGAGCCCTGAGGCCCACGAGGTGGCCCTGGTCACAGAGGAGCACCCCAGGGGCTCGTGGAGGGAGAGGAGGTGGGGGGGATCCTATCCTTAGTGGAGAAGTACATCACCCTCAGTGGTGTGCAAACCTCAGCCCCTGAGGACAGCAAGAGCAGAGAGGGAGCGGAGCAGGGACGCAGTGCCCCTAAAAGGCTTTGCAGGTTTCCAGGGTGACCACGAATTTCTGCCGGTCGACTTCCGGCTTCCAGGACTTTGCTGCCAGTGGCTTCATCAGACTGGGCTCTCAGTGAAGCCTTGAATGGATCATCTAGCATCTCGCATTCCAAGCAGGGTGACAGTGCTGGGGACAGCTGCAGGGCTGGCTGCGGGGCCCAAGCCTACCGGGCATGAAGGGGGCAGAGTGCTGTGATCACCCCAGGCCCCAGAGAGTAGGCCCAGCACCTCCTCTAGGGCTGCTGCTGTGCTTGGGCAGTTGCCAGGGTGAGGAATCAGAGCTCCCAGCATTGGGTCACCACCAGCGTGGGTCACTGGTGCCGAGGAGAGAAAGGCAAGGAGCTAGCCGCCAGAGCAGGGGCCATGTGAGCAGGGTGGCCAGAGAAAACAGAGGGCACCCAGTTCACTCTGAATTTTGGATAAACACCAAGTAATTTTATCATGTGTTCCAAATAATGCCTGGATTCAGTATTTTTATTTGCTATATCTGGCAATCGTATGTGCCAGGGCATCTATTGATCACCATTATATACGCCAAGTACTCTGCTGAGTAGACATTTTCTGCTCTTCATTCTATTAATAAATACTGACTGGGCACTTATTCTGTACTAGGACCGTTTGAGGGGAGATAGAGATTCCTCAGGGAACAAAACAGAAACAGACCTTGTCTCCTTAGGATTTGCATTTGCAGGGAGTTGGGGAGCAGCGAGAAGTAAAGAGATGAATGAAAATAGAATGTCGCAGTAAAAGGGGAAAGGAGGCTGGAGAAGGCTGGGTAAAAGGAGGCTGGGGAAGAATGGGGGGAACTCTGTGGTTAACCTGGTGCCAGCAGTAAAGAATCTGCCTGCAATCCAAGAGGCCTGGATTGGAAAGATGCCCGGGAGAAAGGAATGAGTTACTCATTCACGTATTCTTGCCTGGAGAATCCCATGGACAGAAGAGCCTGGAAGCTACAGTCCATGAGGTCGCAGAGAGTTGGACATGACTTAGCAACTTAGCACACACTGTTGTTGGCCTACATGGGGCAGAAGGAGGTCCTCTGGGCAGAAACAGAATGGAGGTGAGCACACCTGGAGGAGGCACCCCAGCAGAGGGAACAGCACGTGCAAAGGCCCTGGGGAGGCTGTGCTGGGAGAGGTCATGGCAGGCAGAGGCTGCAGCAGGGCCAGTCCTGGCAGGGAGTTTGGTTTGAGCAAAATGGGAGCCTCCAGAGGGTTTCAGGCAAAGGAGCGCCAGGACCTGTGCTTGTTCAGCCTCATGCACACTGGACAGGTGGACAGACAGGGTTCAGGGTTCCCTGCTTGCTCAGCTCTAGAATCCAGGGAAGGTCAGGGCTTGGGGGCAGAGCCTATTGGTGGAGGGAAGGAAGGGTTGCCTGAAAGCTGCTTGCTCTGAGTGAGGGGTACCACTGTCCCCGTGCCAGGCAATGGGCAGGATGGGGTGAGGGAGCAGGTGGGGTGTCAGGTGGGGTGGGTCGAGGAAGTCCCCCTGAGAAGCTGGCGTCTAGAACAAGGAAAGGCAGCGGTGTGCAGAGCTAGGGGGAACGCCCAGCATCTGCCTGCCACGTCCCAGGAGGAGGTGGTCCTGACACCCCTAATTGCCTCCAGAAGGCCACCCCTGGCCTGAAGGGAGCCGTCCCCCTCTCTCCCAGGTGCCAGCCCGTGTTCTGAACCCATCAGAAAGCCTCTGCTTTCAGTGCCCTTTCCTGGCCCAGTGAGGTCTTAGAAGAAGCCCTGCGGCTTGATGAGAGCAGATCCGGTCCCTGCCCAGTGTCCCCTCCCTGGGCAGGGGGTGCTGTCCTGCCAGAAAGGGTATAGGCTCAAAGTGGTCTGTTGACACCCCTCCCCTCCAGTCCTGGCCAATCTGTCTCTGTGGCCTCAGGATGGCTTTCCTCTCCCTTAATGGGAAGGGTTACGCCAACTGCCACAGGGTGAGTCACTGCTGGGCCATGGGAGCCAGGTGTCCACTAGTCACCTGCCAGCAGCTCTGATGCCAGCTGGGCTGGGGCACTGGGGAGACCAGGGAGGAAATGTGGGGAAAAACATGGTTTTCCTTGAGAAATTCTCCCTCAGGGAGCTGTTTGCTGGGGTGTGTGCAAGTGTGTGGCTGTGGGGTGTGCATGTCTATAAATGTGTATGATTCTCTGTGTTGTGTGATGTGTGTGTGGTGTGTACATGTGTGGTCTGTGGGGTGTGCCTGTGTGTATGTCTGTGATTCTCTGTGTTGTCTGATGTGTGTTTTATGTGTGTGGTGTGGGTGTGTGTGCATCTGCTAGTGGGCGCTTTGCGTGACCAGAGCCCAGGAGTAGATCGAGGGTTCCTGCTGGTGGGAGAGGCCAGCGACCCTTTTTGGGGCTCAAGCTCTGTGTCTTTGCTCCTGACCTCTGCCCTTGACCCCCTCATGTTCCTCATGGCCGCCCTGGCAGGAACACCCAGGTCATACTCTACATCAGCCTTGTCCCCCTTACCTCCCACTCCAAAGTGCAGTGGACACTTCCTGCCTCACTTTACCCCACCTCTGAAGACTTAGAGGAAAATGGAAACGAGCCTTCTGGGCTGTGGGGCACAGCCATGCCAGAAGAATGATTAATGCTTATTTTTCTGGGCACACCTTCACTGTCTGGCACCCAGGGGTGGGGTGAACAGTATTGGGAGTGGTGTTATTAAAACTGCTATTGCTCTATTAAATTTCTCTAGAAACACAAAGACCTTCCATCCGCAGAGAGACCTGCAATTACAGCTGAACAAATTATCGGCTTTTAAACAGCCCTACATTTCTGCAAAGCTTTCCCGTGCAGTGCTTTCCCTGTCAATAAATCGCACTTTGCCTGGCTTCCTCATTCCCGTTCCTTGTTTCTTTTGCCACTTTCACCACCCCACCCCAGCTGCCAGTGGACATTTTTGTTGATTTTGTAGTCAAGCCTCGGTGAATTGCACTATGTCGAGAATGCAGGCTTTGGGTTTATTGATCAAAAACCCTAGCATAGCAGAAAGCAAATTGGACTAGAATGAGAATCAAGAGACCCATTGAGGCCTGGATTTTTCTAGAAAATGCCCTTTAACAATCAATCCTAGGATGCTGTGACTTTTTTGGTTAAATCAGATAGCACTGGGCCATTTTTTTGTCTCTGGACACTTGTGGAAAATTTACAAATATTAGTAAGTACAAGCTCTTTGTCAGCCCCATGCTATGCTTTGGAGATGCATTGGTGAATTAAACCAAGTCTTTGTGATAAACAGAAAGATTCTGTACTGTACAGCACAGGGAACTATATTAAATATCCTGTGATGAATCATGATGGAAAAGAAATTTTAAAAGAATGTATACATATATGTGTGTGTGTGTATGGATGTATAGTTGAATTACTTTGTTCATACAGCAGAAATTAATGCAACATTGTAAATCAATTATACTTCAGTTAAAAACAATAATAAGAAACCTAAATCATTGTCCCTGAGAAGTTAAGGATATGGGGAACAGTCTTAAGAAATATAGAAATGTCTCAAGAGCCAGGAGCCCTTCAGTTGCCTGTAGAAGAAATCAAGAAGAAACTAAAAAGGGCTTGTGTTGGGCTCTCACAAGTGGGGAGTCCAGAAGAGGGGCGCAGGCCTTAGGTGACCTCTCCTGGGCCCTTGTTTCCTCCTATTCTGGTTCTACATGTCTCCACTGCCCTTTGTATGTCAGTTTCACACCCTTCTCCTTCAGACACGCCCTATACTTAGAGAAAAAATCTGGCTGCTCCCAGCCCTAAGTGAAGTGAAGTGAAGTCGTTCAGTCATGTCCGACTCTTTGCGACCCCATAGACTGTAGCCTACCAGGCTTCTCTGTCCATAGGATTTTCCAGGCAAGAATAATGAAGTGGATTACCATTTCCTTCTCCAGGGGATCTTAGCCCTAAGCCAAATAAAATACCAAAGGAAAAAGAAAGCCCACTTTCAGCAGGCCTGTATGGAATTTCAGAAGAGAAATGCCGCACCAGTTAGCGGAAGTGGAAACCAACTCCAGTATTCTTGCCTGGAGAATTCCATGGACAAAGAAGCCTGGCGGGCTACTGTCCATGGGGTCCTGAGAGTCAGACACGACTGAGACCAACACACAGGACATCCAGAGCAAAGCTCCACACCAGTGGCTGAAGGCTGGGCAGGTGTCAGCTGACCCAGACCGGGCTTGGCTGGTGGTCTCTTGCATCTTTGCATGCAGCTCTTCTCTGAGTCTGGGACTCAGGCCCTCGCCCTGTGTCTGTGTGAGCTGGCCCTGGCTGGAGGGGAAGCTGCCGCCTGATGCGTATGTATGTTCTCAGTCACTCAGTCACGTCTGATTCTATGTGACCCCGTGGCCCACCAGGCTCCTCTATCCATGGGATTTTTCAGGCAAGAATCCTGGAGTGGGTTGCCATTCCCTTCTCCAGGGGATCTTTCCGATCCAGGGATCAAACCCTGGTCTTTTGCATCTCTTACATGGCAGGCAGGTTTTTTTATTTTTTTACTGCTGAGCGGGGTGGGGGAAGCCCGCTGCCACCTGGAGGAGGCTCTTTTCACACTGATATGGGTGTGCAAGAGCTTGAATGGCTGCTTGCCAGGCCTCTGGAGCCAATGCTCAGGACTCGCTTCCTCTTTCCCCCACCTAATTTCACAGCCCGAAGCAAGTCCCGCAGGGTGGTGGTCCACGTGTGTTACCCCTGCCCCGGAATCCTAACATTCAAGGTGATGCTACTAAGAGCTGGGGCCTTCAGGAGATGCCCAGGTCGTGAAGGTGGGGCCCCTGTTAGTGCCCAGAGGGAATCCTGCTGCCGTGTCAGTTTTCAGAGAAAACACGCCATCTGCAATGCGGGACGCCGGCCCCCAATGGACTCCAAATTTGCTTGTGCCTTGACCATAGACTTCCAAGACTCCAGAGACATAAGGAATCCATTTATGTTGTCAGTAAACCACCTGGTCTATAGCACAACAGCTCAAACAGACTAAGACACGTGGCCATACCCAAGGGTTCGTGTGATGGAGAAACCACAAAGTCCGACGGGAGAGGCGCGAATGTAGGAGGGTAGGGCTGGGGCCAGTCACGCACTGACCGCTGCTCGGATTGACCCCGATGGACACAGCCCTTTCCCCCTATGATGGGTTAGGTCTGGATGACAAACCCACACTCGATGAGGGGGAGGGTCAGACACTCTGATAGATCCACCCCCAAACCACATGGAATACCAGAATGAGGGGACAGCTCCCCAGCTGGAAAAGGGTGCTGGGCAGACAAAACCCCACAACCTCCTCTACAGGCAGGAAGGCTAGTAATGGCCTCCATGGGACAGAGGCCACCAAGGGATGTAACCACCACCAAAGGCTTTGGGAACTCAGAGGGGACAGTGCAACCTGGAGTGGCCAGGAAAGGCCTTTCTGGAATAAGGCACCCAAACTGAGCCCTAAGGGAGGAGGTGCATTGTAGGCAGAGGGAACCAGCTGTCCACAAGCAAGCAGGGGGCAGACCTCTGTTCAGGGAGGTGAGTGCCTGCAGCCAGGGTAGGGGTGGGCAGGCCGTGGGCAGATGCAGAGGGTAAAGGGGTCTGGAGTTTATCCCAAAGGCAATGGAAATCCTTCAAGGGCTTCCTTGAAAGCTCAATGGGTAAGGAATGTGCCTGCCAAGGCAGGAGGCCCAGGAGACAGAGTCCCTGGGTCAGGAGGATCCACTGGAATAGGGCAGGGCCTGGACAATCCCCATGGACAGAGGAGCCTGGTGGGCTACAATCCATGAGGTCGCAAAAGAGTCGAACAGGACTGAGCGGCTAAGCAGCAAGCAAGCAATGGGCATTAAGGAGGGGTGTGATGTAACCCCACTGGCAGGTAGGCAGGTGGCACTGATATCACCCTGGGGGATAAATGAGATGGGAGGGGCGCTGGTGCAAAAACTGGAGACCCATAGGGGATGGAGTTGCTGAGCTGGAACTAGTACAGAGGGAACACAGAGAGGGAATAAGTCAGGAGACATCCCACACTGTTTAAGAACAAAAACTGGTTTCTTTCTGATGGGAGATGAACAAGAGGAAGAGTCCAGAATGGAACCAAGTGCCCAGAAAAGGACAGTCAGCTCACGCGTCTCCGTGGCTCCCACCACGAAGCTTGCCTCCCGCTCAAGCAGGGGTCCATCAGGGTGTCCTGGAAGGCAGCTCTCCTGGGCTCTGGCTGCAGAGACTTGGGGATCCAGGGTTTTCCCCTCTTGGGAAGTCACTCACTATAACTCGTGGCTCCCCGAGGTCACCCTGAGGGTGACTCCTTCCACCCACTAGAAATTAAAGGAGGAAGAGGTGGGGGAAGGTTTTGCAGACCAAGCCTAGAAGATCCATAAATCACTCCTGCTGCAATTTCTCAGCCTCTATCTCCTTCGCACGCTCACACCTGGGAGCCTGGGAAACACAGTTCAAACTGCGTGTCGGGGAAGAAGACGCAGTGGACTCGGTGGTCAGCTTGTGCCACACTGGATTTAGGGCCTAGGGGAACCCAGCAGGGAAGACTGCAGGGTGAGGAAGTGTGGGGAGGAATGAATTGAATCTTGGGGGACATCTAAGTGTGCATCTACGTGGAACTGTGCTAATAGTGCACAGAGCCGAGGTGACAAACCTGGGGCGGAAGCCCTCTGAGGTGGCGGTCAGCAGAGGAAGGACTTTGGGCAGGAGCCTGAGAATTCAAGTCCAAGGAACAGTGACCTGTATTGTGGGGACAGTGGGACCTATGGCAGATATTTGAGTGGAGGAGAAACCAGAGCATTTTGAAGGGAAGACCTACCCTGGGGCGCAGTGGGGCTGGAAGGGGGAGGGTCAGGAGGCCTGGGCCAGGTTAAAGGAGTGCTCCCCGAGCTCATGGGGAAGGGGTCCTTCTTCTTAATCCCACGAGGAAGCTTATTCCTTTCCTTGACAATTTTTGTTTCCTGATTAAAGCTAAATCCAGTGAAAGGATTCTCTTTAAGAGAAGCCATCAGACATTAGAACTCAGGAGAGGAGGGCTTGGTCTGGACTCAGGTTAATGGAGGCTTTCTCTCTTAGGTTTACATTTGTATGGGCTTCCCAGGTGGCTCAGTAGGTAAAGAACCCACCTGCCATGCAGGAGTTGCAGGAGATGTGGGTTTGATCCCTGGGTCAGGAAGCGGACGTGGCAACCTACTCCAGTATTCTTGCCTGGAGAATTCCATGGACAGAGGAGCCTGGTGGGCTACAGTCCATAGGGTTGCAAAGAGTCAAACATGACTGAAGCGACTGAGTGTGCATGCTTGCACGTGTGCACCTTTTATGAAATTTGTGACTGCTGATGTTTTAACTTTCAGTCAGAGCAGAGCAGAGAGGAAATTAATCATTTTTTCCTGTAATTGAGGCCTAACTTAACTTTTCCTTTCATTTTCAATCCCTCATATACATCCTTTATTCTATTTTCAGATTCTTTGTCCTTTACAGACCTCTCTAGGCCCCCCCTTCCTGCATTTACGTCTCTTGTTCTCTCTTGTCTGATCTTGTTTGGGTCTTTCCAAGGAAGGAGGGGTGATGGGAGTGAGGGGAAAAGTCAGCTTTTAGAAAGTCCAATTCAAAGTCTGGTAAGAGTGGGCTGTGGGCAGGCCAAGGGGGACTGTCCAGGGAAGTTTCGAAGCTCGGGCGAGCCTATGGGCCTGCCGCTACAGTCAGATGAGCTTCTGGGATCATGGGCCCCCCCAGGCTGTTATAGCTATATGGGCCTAAGTTTTGAAGGAGTCAGGGCAGGGCGGGATATGGTGGGAGACTAGAGCTTCCAAAAGTTATGTGATTTGTACAGTCAGCTGAAGAGACTTGGATCTGCCCTGTTCTGAGATCTCCACAGTTACGACCTCTTTGCTCTGCACTGCAACACGATTCCAAGGCTGACAGTCATCAGATGCCTTCCAAGGCGTAGGGTCAGGAGGAAGTAGGGTGACACGGTCTCTGAATGGAGGCCCCTGCTCGACTCAGTCCCACCAGCAGCACCAGCTCCAAAGGCACTCAAACCCCCTTGCGTTTCTTGGGGAGTTCTGGGCATCATCCTTACCTGATCCTCACTAGACCATACCTTCTGCTGGTCACGTTGGCCCAACAAAGTGTGGGGACACTTGGCCTCCAGTTAATCATGACTTATCAAACTTGAGGATAATTTCCTTCCTGGAGAGTGGGTTCATTTCCTATAGCTGCAGTGGCAAATGACTGCAAACTTGGTGGCTTAAGACAACACATATTCAAGATAGTGAGAAGATGCGATCCAGACTGGGAGAAGGTGCTTGCAAAAGACATTACTGATACAGGACTGTCACCCAAAATATACAAATAACTTTTAAAACTCAACAATAAGAAAACTAACAATCTGATTACAAAGTGGGCCTAGGACCTTAACAGACAATTCCACAAAGCAGGCAGACAGATGGTAAGGAAGTGTATGAAAAGATGCTTCACATCGCATGTCACATGCTAATTTGCACATTAGCAAACCGCAGATTAACACCTCCATGAGACACTACTGGACAACTCTCAGAAAGGTTAAAATCAGAGATAAGGACAACACCAAATGCCAGAGAGGATGTGGAGTCACAGGAACCCTCATCCATCGCTGGTGGGAATATGAAGTGGTGCAATATCTGGAAGACAGTTTGGTGGTGTCTGACAAAACTCAGCAGTCAATGCAGCAATTGTACTCCTTGGTATTTACCCAAAGGAGCTGAGATCTTGTGTCCACACAAAACCTGCACGTGGATGTATATAGCAGCTTTATTCATGATTGCCGAGACTTGGAAGCAACCAAGATGTCCTTTAGTAGGTAAGTGGATAAATAAACTGTGGCGCATTCAGACAATGGGATGTTATTCAGTGAGAAAAAGAAATGAGCTATCAAGCCTTTTGAAGGGACATAGAGAAACAAATGCATGTTAGTGTAAGTGAAAGAAGTCTCTCTGAAAAGGGTACTCGGTGTATGATTCCAACTATATGACATTCGAGAAAGGCAAAATGATGGGGACAGTAAAAAGTGGTTGCCAGGGTTTGGGGGAAGGGAAGAATAAACAGGTGGAGCACTGAGGACTTTTAGGGCCGTGAAACCACTCTGTACAATATTGTAAAGGTGGATATATGTTATTCATTAGTGCTAATCCACAGAGTGAGCAACACTAAGAGTGACCCTTAATGTAAACTATAAATACTGATGGCAATGATGTAGGCTCATCAGTTGTAACAAATATCCCACTCTGGGGGACAGAATGCTGCTGATGAAAGTGAAAGTTAATCATTCAGTCATGTCCAACTCTTTGCAAACCCATGGACTGTAGCCCGCCAGGCTTCTCCGAATTCTCCAGGCAAGAATACTGGGGTGGGTTGCCATTCCCTCCTTCAGGGAATCTTCCCGACCCAGGGTTTGAACCTGGGTCTTCTACATTGTAGGCAGTTTCTTAACCATCTGAACCATGAGATGGGGAGGTTGTATTTGTGCGGGGGCAGAGAATTTGTGTTGTTGTGGGAAATCTCTGTACTTTCTGCTCAGTTTTGCTGTGAACATAAAGCTGTTCTAAAAAATAAGGTCTCTCGGGTCCCTTGTGGTACAGTGGTTAAGACTCATGATCCCAATGCAGAGAGCATGGGTTCGATCCCTGGTCTGGTAAGGCCTCACGTGCCTAGGAGCACCTAAGCCCGTGGGCCACGACTGAACCTGTGCTCTAGTGCCCAGGAGCCAAGACTACTGAGCCCACGGGCCGTAACCACTGAAGCTCGCGAGCCTTAGAGGCCAGGCTCTGCAACACAAGAAGCCGCTGCAGTGAGAAGCCTGCCGCAGTGAAGACCCGGGGCAGCCAAAGTAAATAAATGAATCAAGTCTATCAAAAACAAACACACCGCACATTTGTTCTCTTATAGTTCTGGAGGTGGGAAGTCTGAAATCAGTTTCATGAGGCTGAAACACAGGCACCTTTGGGGTTCTAGGGAAGAACCATTTTCAGGCCTCTTCTCTTTCTAGGGCTGCATGCCTTGGCTCATGGCTTATCCCTCCAACTTCAAGGCCAGCAGTGAAGCGTCTTCAGGCCTCTCTGCTCTGTCTCACGTTGCATTCTCCTCTCTGGCAAAAGCTCCCTCTCTCTCTCTCTCACTTAAGGACTGTAGTTGTGTTTAGCGCCCACCTAGTAATTCGGGATAATTTCCTCATCTTAAGATCCTTACTTAATCACACCCATGAAGACCTTCTTTTCATATATGATCACATTTATAGGCTTAGGGGTTAGGACGTGGATGGGTGGGTGGATGCCTTGGGTGGTAGGAGCATTAGCTGACCACACAGGGACAGGGGCCTGGGCCACATAGAGGCATGACAGGAACTTCCCTGGTGGGCCAGTGGTTAAGTCTCTGGGCTCCCAGTGCAAGGGGCATAGGTTCCATCCCTGATCAGGTAACTAAGAGCCCATATGCTGTGACACATGGCCTAAATAAATAACGAAAACTTCAAAAAATATATGGGAATGCTAATTTTAAAATAAAGTCAATAGGCTCAGAAGAGCTGGGGTTGCCCCACACCCCTCTGGCCTTGCCCAGGGCTCGGCCCTCTGGGCTTTCAGGGTTTTCTCAAGGGGTCACCTCCCCTGGAGGAGGAGTCCAGCTCACCTCTCTGAAGACATTCTGCCCAGATTTGCTGAGAATTCCTGAACATTCCAGCAGCCTTAGCTACAAGTACCCAGTGGGCTCCGTTTTAAGCAGACCCAATATAGAAAACCCCACATGAGTCAGCCTCTATTCCCAGGCCAGATGAAAACCACACTTGGCAGCCAGGCCACCTTGCAGATCCTTTTCAACACATGTTTCCTGGTGCATTTAAAGTTTTCAGTCCCACAAACCCTTATTTGGTGCCAAGTGCTAGGATGGGTACCGTGCTGGGGGCCCCAGAGAAAGATTCCTGTGGCTCTGAGAAGGCAGGAGCTGCGTCCCGGGCAGGGAGGGGCCATCGCCCGGCAGAGGACACCCCTGCATGTCCCTGGAGCCATCACCTTCCTGAATTGGCTGAACTCAGCAGGATTTCCACCTGGCAGCTCTGTGTGGAGCGGAGCTCCCTGCCTGCTGGCACCACCCAGCTCATCTTCAGAGGCTGGAGATGCTGCCAAGAGAGAACCTCTCTCTGGGTCGAGTTACACCCTGGCTTGGCCGGGTAGCAGCTGCCCTGCGTGGACCAACCTCTCTTGGGGCTCTGCTCTCCATCTGCTCCTGGGAATTAGTTTCTGGGAACTAAGGTTTCCTGAGCTGTCAGGGTGGAACCTGGTGGCCTTCTTCCTCCTGCATCTGGGGGTTGGGGGGTGGCTTAGTGTCAGGACTTGGGCTGTAAGGACGCGAAAGACCTCAGCCAGGTGGGAGGCAGACTCCCGGACAAAGTGCCACGGCTCTGTCCCAGACTGAACGCACATGCTGGAGGGTGGTGGGAGAAGAGGTGTCCAGGGAAGCGATGAAGCAAGGCTGGGGCTGGTGAGCACGCCTGCAGGTCAGCATGCCCACCTGGTCAGGGGCCCCCTCCACCTCCCTCCCAGGGCCTGCACTCCAGCCTTTACATTCCAGCTAGCGTTTTCCAGTGCTGGTGCTGAGAGGACCCCACTGAATCTCCCTGCCAGTGATTATCATCCACGCCCCTGATTCTAAGAGGCCACCTACTGAAAATGGCAACCTACTCCAGTATTCTTGCCTGGAGAATTCCATGAGCAGAAGAACCTGGCAGGATTTCATCCATGGGGGTCACGAAGAGTTGGACACGACCGAGCAACTAACACACACAGAAAGATGCACCCGCGATCTCAAAAGACCATGAAGGGAGGGGCCAAACCACATGCAGTTATGAGATCCACTAGATTTTCACACGCACTACCATGCATGTGTGGGCTAAGGGGTTGAGGATGCAGCTTAGAATTAAGGAGATACAGTGAACGAATGTGAAGCATGAGGTGAACCATATCTCAGAGAGCATGGTGCAGCAGTTCTCAAAGTCCAAGGGCACACCTGGGGTTCCCCAAAACCTTTACAAAGGATCTGCAGATCAAAGCTATAGTATGGCACATTTGATCTCATTATTCTAGTTCTCTCCTGAAGGTACAGTGATGTTTCCAAAATGTGTACAAGATTATAGTAAATTAAATGAGCAAGTGTATTAATCCTTTGTCAAGCTAGACATTAAAGGCATTTGCAAAAAGGTAAAAGAATGCCTGCCACTCTTCTCATTAAATGTGTTTTATTTTAGAAAATATAGGCTTTTTAAAATTTTAAATGTTACTATGTAACAGACATATTTTAAAGTTAATAAAAACATTTGAGATTTTAATTTCTAATTCAATAATTCATAAATATAATCCCCAAATAGAGTATCTTTTGAGTCCTCAATAATTTTTTAAATATGTATTTATTTGTCTGTACCAGGACTTAGTTGTGACATGTGGGATCCGGTTCCCTGACCAGGGACTGAACCCAGGCCCTTTGCACTGGGAGCTCAGAGCCTTAGCCACTGGACCACCAGGGAAGTCCTGGGTCCTTGATAGTTTTAAAGAGTGGAAGGAGTCCTGACACCAGGAAGTTTGAGAATGCTGGTCGGGGCCAGCCCCGCCAGAGCATAAAAGCTTTGCTGTGTCACGCGGGGATGCTGCAGACAGCTTCAAGCCTGTGGCAGGAGACAGGGCTTGTGGGCAGGCTCGGCCACACCAGGCCCACGTGGCTCTGGGCAAATCATATGGTTTCTCTGGACCCTACCATCTCTTCCCCACACCCAGGGAGATCTGGGGAAGGGAAGGAAAATCTAGAAGCAGTGAGGACCCAAGAGGATGCCAAGTATGGCCAAGGGGCACATGGCTTCGAAGCTGTAAGCTCCATACAGATATTGACTCTACCACCTTACATGCTGCTCCCTGGGTATCAGGGATGTGTCACTAACACGAAGCCAAAACTACAGAAGCTGTGTAAATGGCAGGCAGGGAGTGATTTCGTACATTCACACAGAAGTGCACACCTGCTGTGGGAGGCACTCTGGTGTTGGCCTGTTTCTGGCCCCCATCTTTGGCATAAGTCAGATGAGACAGGTTTTCTGACTTTGAAAGGTGGGGAGGGTGTGAGGGTGGAGGGCAGGACAAGGCAGTTCCTCTCTGCTGGTCCTCAGTCTTGTTCCCAAGCAGGTGGAGCTGGGACAAGACTAGCAGCAAGAAGGGCCCCACCCTGTCATCACCTGGGTGGACCCCCAGGATCCTTGGGCACATGAGGCTGGACACACAGGCATAGGGGGCCGAGGATGGAAGAAGCTGTGGCATATTGGCTGGGTGACCTTGGGCAAGTCCTTTCTTGTTCCAGGGCCTCAGTCTATGAAATGAGAGGCTAGAGTCTGCTGTGGGGTCTGGAGAGCCTTTCCCAGGTTTATAAGGGCTTCTCTCAGAGGGAAGGTACCCAGGAATCCAGCCCACAAGGCTGCCTGGCTCCACCTGGTGCCAGTCCCCTTCCTCTGGCCTGCAAGGAGCCTCATCAAGTCAGCCTCGCCCAAGATGCCCCAAGCCAGATCTTGCAAACTTGGCATCCCAGGCTGAGTGGGAAGTGTGGTATGTGCGTGCATGTGCCTTGCCTCTGTTTATACAAGAGAGACTTATCTATTTGGCTCCTCCTTGACCTCAGGAAAAGGACAGAGTCAGACCGCTCCCAACACCCGTTTAGCTCCCGCCCCTGAGGGAGGGCTCACCCTTGAGACCTCACAGGAGGGTGGACTATAGGACATGCTTTCCTGGAGCCCTGAGTGCCAGGCGGGGGTGTCATGACCCTGCTGCTCCGCAGGAAAGAGGTTGCAAGCCTGCACCCCATTGTGCGTGAGCTTATTCGTTCTCATTATATACAAGGGTTCTTGTCCTGATGTGTTACGTAAATTATGAAATGATTCCCAAATAGAAACTTTAAAAGGATGAATCAAATCATACCAAGGAGCTGGTTTTTAACAATCAGTGGGCTGTCCCCAACCCACAGCACCCCCAGGGGGTCTACATTCTGCTTAAAACTTTAGAGGGATCCATCCTTCATCCTTCACCCTTGAGCTCAGGCTTTGTCTCCCTGCTGGCAGCATCAGCCTTTACTTGGCCCGCATCCTGGCTGTGCCCTGTGGGCAGTCTGCCAGGAACACTTAGTCCTGAAGGAGGCCCCAAAGTCAGGCTTTAATGGTCCAGCCCCACTTTAGAGGTGGGGGTACCAGAGTGCAGGGAATTTGGTAATGAGGGGAACTTGACCATGATTCAGGAAGCTGAATCCATTCCTGTGTGTGCATGTGTGTGTGTGTGTGTGTGTGTGTGTGTATGTATTTATGTATGTGTATGTCTGTGTGCATGTGTATGTGTGCGTGGGTGTGTGTATATGTGTGTGTGTGCATGCAGATGTATACCTATGAAACCATGTAACTCAGATTGGGACCTGAATCCATAGTCCTTTAACTGAGATCACACATTTGGTCTCAGGACCTAATGAAGCTCAGGTTCTTAATGTCTCATGGCAGAAAGAATCGGTGAGAGACAAAGTGACGGGTAAGAAGGGAGACACACACTCCACAGACAGGGTGTGGACCATCTCAGTTGGTGAGAGTGACACCAGGGTATGGGGTCGTCCGTTGTTACAAGAGTGGGAATTTTATAGGTTAATGAGTGGGAGGAGCATTTCAGCAATTTTAGGGAAGGGCGGGGATTTCCAGGAGTTGGGCCACTGCCCACTTCTGGGTCTCTGGTCGGCCTCAGAGCCACCACGGCACACATGGGCCAGTCACTTCGCTTGCTGATGTGTCCCAGTGAGCGTGTGCTGAGGCTCACGGTCTGCTGGAAGTCGACTCCACTGCCATCTTGGATCTGCTGCTGCTGCTGCTAAGTCACTTCAGCCGTGTCTGACTCTGTGAGACCCCATAGACGGCAGCCCACCAGGCTCCCCCGTCCCTGGGATTCTCCAGGCAAGAACACTGGAGTGGGTTGCTATTTCCTTCTCCAATGCACGAAAGTGAAAAGTCAAAGTGAAGTTGATCAGTCGTGTCTGACTCTGTGTGACCTCGTGGACTGCAGCCCACCAGGCTCCTCCATCCATGAGATTTTCCAGGCAAGAGTACTGGAGTGGGGTGCCATTAAACACCCCCTATTCAATGACCTCCAAATAATTAGAATTAACTTTCCTTCTCTGACCTTTAGTATTTTAAATTTGCATTACCACCTAAAAAACTGCAAAAGGCTAGGCTTCTTGGGATGTTATTGTAAAAACCTTTATATAAAGTGAAGTCCTCACCACCTTATATGGCCAGAGTTTAAAAAAGAAGTCACAATCGTCTGAAGTCAACACAAGACCTTTTCTGGAAAACACTGGAGAATATACTATGCAGATGATAAAAAAGAGGACTGGACGTGGCTCCTGGGGTGTTTGGCTAGAAGCCTCATAAGTTACATCTCAAAATTTAAAATTATGGTGCTCTGTTTTACTCCTTTTGTCGGTGGTTTCTTCCTCTTCCCCAGGGTCACATGCCATTTGGTAAACATAGCAGCTTCTGCTCTGTGTGCAGTACCAAGTCTCTGTCAGAGTAGACTTCATGGCTGTGTGTCACATCCCGTGACTCCATGAGTGGAATACTTTGATCCTAATCAGCTTGTGTCGTGTCTTTGGATGTATTCTTGTAAAGGTTGTGCCCTGCTCCCTCCCCGCCTGTCTCACCCACCCCCGCTGCTTCCTGTGAGCAACTTCCTTCCTTTGTGAGGCTTAGATTAGAAGGATCACAGATGGACCTGCCTTCTTCCCAGGAACTGGAGTCAGACACCCAATGGCAGCAAACCTGGAGACCCCTGCCTGATGGGGCAGGTTCTTTCAAAGGCGGACGGTGTCCCGCAGGGCCAGACCCCACACAAGCCAGGCAGACAGCCTCCCCACACCCACCCCCTGGGTTGCACACACAGGCCTGGGTGGGACTCACCCAGCACTGCTTTTCTCTTTTTCCTTCAGACTGTCTGGCCGATTCATATTTTCCAAAAACCCTAGTGACCTCACCATCTCTTGTGGTTGTGGCTGGGTTAATTTTTTTTTTCTAACTTCCTTTTACTCTTTCCACTGATTTAACTTTCCACGCTCAAGGCCAAATTACACACTAGCGACTCCCTACAGATGCAGTGGCAGCCATTGGTTCAGGCCGGGCTCTGAGCAGGGAAATCCCAACCTCCTTCCCAGAGGCAGGAGCAGAGCTCTGAGAGGGAGAAGGCAGGGCTGGGGGCCGGGTGGGGGGGCCAACCGGGCACCCGGTCTGCAGGAAAGAGGGCTTCTCCTGCCCCACTCCACACGCCGCACTGAATGGCCGTGGTCCCCGCCCCTCCGACTGTCCACGCAGAGCTCATCTCCCCACCCTGCCGCCTCTTTACCAGGAAAATGTACTCATCTGTCAGGACTCAGTGCAGGCAGGGCCTGCTCTGGAAGCCCACTAGGGGCTCCCAGTTTGGAGGAGAAACCCTTCCCTCACTGTTAGGGTTGAACTGTGCCCCCTCTGCATTCATACTATCAAGCCCTAACCCCCAGTAACTCAGAATGGGACTGGATTTGGAGAAAGGGCCCTAAAGAGGTAATTAGGGTGAAGTGAGGTCATGTGAATGGGCCTCAGTCCAACATGACTGGTGTCCTTTAAGAAGAGGAGATGAGGCTGCAGAGAAGTCAGACAGAGGGACGGCCACATGAGGACACGGGGAGAAGACGGCCAGCTCCAAGCCAAGGAGGGAGACCCCGGGGCTGCCCCCTCCCCGCCTGCGACACCTTGGTCTCAGACTTGCAGCCTCCAGAGATGTGAGGGAAGACATTTCTGGTGTAAGCCCCCAACTGTGGACTTAGCCCTTCTCTCCGGTTTGCTATGGCAGCCCCAGAAGACTAACACACCCCTCTGCCCTCCCGCCTCCCCGACCCCCGCCCTGCCAGCTAGCCTTGTGTTGAAATGCACCCTTTACCCTGATGTCTCCCTCTCTGGATGCTGACTTCCCCGGAGAATTCATCTCGCCCTCAACGTCCAGATGTCTAGGTTCTTCCCAGATCATTTACTGGAGGGAACTAAGCTTTTCTTCAAACACACACACTTTCTACAGCTCCCAAGGTCACGGAAGAAATGAATAGTGAGCCTGGGCACACAGATTCTTCAACCTTCTTGAGGGTTCCAAGGGCATCTGACGGTACTTTTGACTGATGGTCTGCAGTCCTGGATGATGTCTTCAGGTACCACTGGTCCCTGGCCACAGAGCCTCCCCGGTGTCCCTATATCACTGGGCTGTGACAGCTGCTAGTACCTGTCTTCGTGTGAATCCATACATCCCCGAATCCACTTCTGTCCATTATGCTTCTTCCTAAAAATGCTTGGTGTGATAAACATAACATATAACGCTAAAATGTGGATTTAAAGAGTTGTTTCTCTGCATGCTAAGTTAAATGCTTTGAAAAGGATTAATTCTAGGTGAGTTGCTTTCAATGTCTCGCTCCTGAATTAAGCTTGTTACCATAGCCAGTCTCCAGGAGGGCTCTCTTGGCATTCCCGTCTTGTGTGACCCTCTCCCACACTGAATCAAGACTGCTCTGTGAGACTGAGGAGCAATGGCGTGACACTGAGCGTTTTCCGAGGTGAAGTCACAGAAGGCACTGCAGCTTCTGCCTGGTTTCTCCTGGGTCACTTGCTCTGGAGGCAGCCGTCCTACCGAAAGGACACTCAAGCTTCTTGGAGAGGCCTGCGCAGAGCGGGGCTGAGGCCTCCCACTGCCAGCCAGGCCCTGGGCTCTGAGGGAGCAGATAGGGGGATGGACCCTGCAGTGCTCCCATCCTTCTCATGAGGGCAGCCCTAGCTGTGATCTGGCAACAGCCTCATAAGAAATCCGGAGCAGACGTGTGTGGATGAGAAACGTTGCCCTCTATTTCAGCAAACAATGTTACCTTCCATCAGGCGATCAGCAGACATGCACCCTGGTGGAACTTCAGAATGGAGAAAAGTAGGATACTGGCCTAAGATAAAATACATATGAAAGGAATAATTTCAGTAGCCCAGACTCTTGCCTCTGCCCCTATACAGAAAAGCAGTATACTTTCCCTTAGCTTTTCTATGTCGGTTTTTTGGCAATCAGTAGCAATACTTTGGTTACTTTTTTTTTTTTTTTTAAGTAAAAATTCTTATATGTCCTAGCTCCTCCCTTACCTCTTTGGTACAGTCCCTCAGAGCTTTCTGAGAGGCTGCCTCCTGGGCTATGGTTCTTGGTGTGTGCATGCATGCTCAGTTGCTAAGTCGTGTCTGACTTTTTGTGACGCTATGGACCGTAGCCCACCAGGTGCCTCTGTCCATGGAATTCTCCAGGCAAAAATACTAGAGTGAGTGGCCAAGCCCTCCTTCAGTGAATCTTCCCAACCCAGGCAGGGACTGAACCCTTATCTCCTGTGTCTCCTGCATTGCAATCGGATTCTTTATGCACTGAACCACCTGGGAAGCCTACAGTCCTTAGGAAGTTCCCCAAATAAAACAACTCAAAACTTTTATATTGTCCGTTTTTTTCCCAGTCGACACTAGTACGGTTCAGTTGCTCCTGAATTCCTGGCCACAGACACTGAGACAGAAAGAACGATTCTCATTGCTTCCAGCCACTGAGGACTGAAGGGATTTGTAACATAGCAATGAATAGCCAGCACCCAAAGCTATGATTTTTCCAGCAGTCACATACAGATATGAGAGTTGGGCCATAAAGAAGGCTGAGGGCTGAAGAACTGATGCTTTTGAGCTATGATGCTGGAGAAGACTGTTGAAAGTCCCCTGGACTGCAAGGAGATCCAACCAGTCAATCCTAAAGGAAATCAACACTGAAGATTCACTGGAAGGACTGATGCTGAAGCTAAAGCTCTAATACTCTGGCCATTTGATGCAGAGCGTTGACTCATCGGAAAAGACCCTGAGGCTGGGAAAATTGAAGGTGGGTAGAGAAAGTGACAGCAGAGGATGAGATGGCTGGATAGTATCACCGACTCAGTGGATATGATTTTGAACAAACCCCGAGAGATAGTGAAGGACAAGGAAGCCAGGCGTGCTTTAGTCCATGGGGTTGCAAAGAGTCAGACATGACTGAGTGGCTGAACAACAACCGGCACCCACAGGGAAGGGCTCTGTTAGAGAACTGAAGAAAAATCATAACAGTCTGGAGAGTCTGCACTCAGGTTGTTTTAAGAGCTCTTCAGCCCTAAAGAAGCAGGAAGTAGGAGTCATGAGCAGTGCGGTGTGGGCGCTACTGATGTGAGAAGGCGACTCATGCTCCAACCTCATGACCCGGCTTCTGAGGCTCTGCCCTCGTGTCACTCAACTGATGAATGTACTGTTACATGCTTTAAGTTAAAGATGTTAAGGTATGCGTGAATTTTCAAAAATTATTTTCCACTGGGACTCACTTTTTTATGAACCAAACCAACACCAGTCCAGAAAGCTTGGGGAGAGAGAGTTTCCATGGGATTCTTTACTACATGTGGATGGCCCGTTGTGCACGGACCTGGAAGGTTGAATGTCAATCAAACACCAAAAGATTTTATATATATATAAATTATATATATATAATTTATTTGGCTGTGTTGGGTCTTAGTTGTGGCAGGTGGATTCTTCATTGTGATGTGTGAGCTCAGTAGTTTCCGCCCTTAGGCTTGTCCGAAGCATGCGGGATCCTCTCTGACTAGGGATCAAACACATGGTTTCTTAACCACTAGACCACCAGGGGGAACTTTCCTGGTGGTTCAGATGGTAAAGGATCCACCTGCAATGCAGAAGACCACGGTTCAATCCCTAGGTCAGGAAGATTCCCTGGAGAAGGGACAGGCTACCTACTTCAGTATCATTGCCTGGAGAATTCCATGGACAGAGGAGCCTGATGGTTTTAAATCATTTAGGGGGGCTTCCCTGGTGGCTCAGACAGTAAAGAATCTGCCTTAAATGTGGGAGACCTGGGTTCCATCCCCCGGTTGGGAAGATTCCCCTGGAGGAGGGAATGGCTGCCCACTCCAGTATTCTTGCCTGGAGAATCCCATGGACAGAGGACCCTGGTGGGCTACAGTCCACGGGGTTGCAAAGAGTTAGACATGACTGAGCAACATAGCACAGCACAGACCACCAGGGAAGTCCCCAAATTATATTTTAAATGTCTGATTAGATAGCTTTACACCAAAAGGGCCCACAGTAGATTCTTTGACCTAATCTGGGTTCAAGTTCTAAAGTGGCTTAAGTGAGTAAACTAGTAACACAGGTGAGCCAGACCAGTAAGAAGAGCGTTCCCACGGAGTGCTTTCATCTGCTGGTGTGGCTGCCCCGCCTGTCCTTCCGCTCAGCTGTCAGCTTGGAGAGAACTGTATGTTTCTTCCCTTGAGTTTTCATGAACTGAAAGGGTTTGAGAAAAGACCTGGCAGCTCCCGCATCCCGGGAGGGTGGCTGTGGCTGGTTTCACAGGTGCGTGGCTCCGTCTCTGCTTCCCTCTTGCTTCTGCTCACCAGGCTCAGTTGCCTCCTCCCGGCTGCCACCCCAAATTGCCCCTCGCCCAGGCATCCCACCACTTGCAGGCATCTTGTGGATGCCCAGGGCTCGCCTTCCCCAGCCCTCCTTTCTTCCTTCCTCAGCCCTCTGCCTGGCAAATGGTGCTAGCACCCACCCCTCTCCTAAGCCAGGAGCCTGGGCTTCTCGCCTCTTCTTTCCCCTACTCCTCTCCCTTCCAATCAGAGACAGAGTCCTTCCCGTCCCATCTGCCCTCTCCTCTCCCTCTCTGTTCTTAAGGCTCAAGTACCCACCAAAAGTGGATGCCTGGGGGCCAGGACACCTGGATCCCAGTTTCCCCTCAGCTGGGCACCAGCTGTGGGACCTCAGGCTGACCACTTCCCTCCTCTAGCCCTCAATGTCTCTGTACTTAAGAATGTATTCATGTCTTCAGCAGACATCTGTGTGGTGGCATTGTCCTAGGAATTGTCCCCACCGGAGGAAGCTTACACCTGGTGGGGAACGTGCATTTCATCGGATAATCATCTATCTGGTTAATTGATCACAACTGCATGGGTGCTACTGACATGTAAAAGGAGGTGGATCCTACCTACTGGATCCAGCAAGTTACCTGACAGGTGACATCTAAGGACATGGGCCAGGCTGGAGGATCCTGGGGTGAGGGCAGAGCACTTCAGCAGAGACCTTGGTACCTGTGGATGGCCTGAGGCTGACTATGGGATGTTGGAGGAACAGGAAGAGGGCAACATGGGCTCTGCCTTGCCAGAGTGGGGAGATGAAGCTGGTGAGGTCACAGTGGGCGTTCAGGCAATGCCTCATAGACCATATTGTTAAGAGCAATGAGAGACTTCAGGGGTTTTACACAGGGGAGCAAAGTCATCTAATCAATGATCTGAGAGCTGATCTGTTCCACAGGGTGGAGTGGATGCCAGAATCAGAAAAAAGCTCTTCTGAAGGTCAAGTTTGAGATGCTGGCAGTTGTCACGGAGGTAGAGAGAAGCAGATAGATGTAAGGAATATTCTGGAAAGTAGACCATGGGGACTTGGTGGTGGACTGGATGCAGGAGGTGAGAGAGAGGGAAGAAACACAGATGACACCCACATTCGAGGATGAGTCTCCAGGTGAAAGTCAATGCCAGTTTGAACCAGGAGCAAGAGGAGGTGGAGATACATGACCACGTGGGTGGAAACCATGAGTCCTTTCAAATGATAAGACATTTGAAAGAGAAACGAAAGAGAAGGAGGGTAGTAAATGGAGAGGAGCGCAGAATTCTGGGAAGGATACGTTGCTACCCTTTCTTCAGATGGGGGATAGTAGAAGGTGCTCATCCCTTACAGTTTGGTTTGCTGTGAGCTTGTTACAGGCTGAGTGACTGCTCCCCTGAATCTCATATGCTGAAGCCCCAATCTCACTGATTCTGTTTGGAGGTGGAGTGGACTCTGTGGGGGGGTGGTGTGGGTTGGAGGGTGGGGAGGGTTGGGGAGTTGATTAGGTCATGAGGGTGGAGCCCTCAAGAACTGGATTGTATACGCATGCTTAGTCAGTTGTGACTCTTTGCAACACCATGGACTGTAGCCCACCAGGGTCCTCTGTCCATGTATCGGATAATCATCTATCTGGTTAATTGATCACAACTGCATGGGTGCTACTGACATGTAAAAGGAGGTGGATCCTACCTACTGGATCCAGCAAGTTACCTGACAGGTGACATCTAAGGATCATGGGCCAGGCTGGAGGATCCTGGGGTGAGGGCAGAGCACTTCAGCAGAGACCTTGGTACCTGTGGATGGCCTGAGGCTGACTATGGGATGTTGGAGGAACAGGAAGAGGGCAACATGGGCTCTGCCTTGCCAGAGTGGGGAGATGAAGCTGGTGAGGTCACAGTGGGCGTTCAGGCAATGCCTCATAGACCATATTGTTAAGAGCAATGAGAGACTTCAGGGGTTTTACACAGGGGAGCAAAGTCATCTAATCAATGATCTGAGAGCTGATCTGTTCCACAGGGTGGAGTGGATGCCAGAATCAGAAAAAAGCTCTTCTGAAGGTCAAGTTTGAGATGCTGGCAGTTGTCACGGAGGTAGAGAGAAGCAGATAGATGTAAGGAATATTCTGGAAAGTAGACCATGGGGACTTGGTGGTGGACTGGATGCAGGAGGTGAGAGAGAGGGAAGAAACACAGATGACACCCACATTCGAGGATGAGTCTCCAGGTGAAAGTCAATGCCAGTTTGAACCAGGAGCAAGAGGAGGTGGAGATACATGACCACGTGGGTGGAAACCATGAGTCCTTTCAAATGATAAGACATTTGAAAGAGAAACGAAAGAGAAGGAGGGTAGTAAATGGAGAGGAGCGCAGAATTCTGGGAAGGATACGTTGCTACCCTTTCTTCAGATGGGGGATAGTAGAAGGTGCTCATCCCTTACAGTTTGGTTTGCTGTGAGCTTGTTACAGGCTGAGTGACTGCTCCCCTGAATCTCATATGCTGAAGCCCCAATCTCACTGATTCTGTTTGGAGGTGGAGTGGACTCTGTGGGGGGGTGGTGTGGGTTGGAGGGTGGGGAGGGTTGGGGAGTTGATTAGGTCATGAGGGTGGAGCCCTCAAGAACTGGATTGTATACGCATGCTTAGTCAGTTGTGACTCTTTGCAACACCATGGACTGTAGCCCACCAGGGTCCTCTGTCCATGGGATTCTCCAGGCAAGAATACTGGAGTGGGCAGCCATTCCCTTCTTCAGGGATCTTCCCTACCCAGGGATCTCCCACACTGCAGGCAGATTTTTTACCAGCTGAGCCAGCAAGGAAGCCCCCAAGAAGGGGATAGTGCCTTTATAAGAAGAAGAGAGGCCAGGATCGTCTCCCTCCCCTTCCCCTCTCCGTCCCTCCTCCCTCTGTGAGTACACAGTGGGAAGGTGTCCATCTGTAAGCCACGAAGAGGGCTTTCACCAAGAGCCAGATCTGCTGACATCGTGATCTTGGACTTTCCAGCCTTCGAAAGTGTGAGAAACCAATGTCTATAGTCTAAGCCAGCCATGCCGCCATATGTTGTAAGAGCAGCCCAAGCCGATGGTTTCAGAGATTGACCACAGGGTCACAAACTCACAAGAGGCTGTTCTGTCAAGAAAGCCGCTTAGAGGCTGCCGTCCAGGGTGGGAGCAGTAGTGACCCCTCACGTCTGTCTTTCTGCCTGGAAAGTCTCCTGGGCGCTGCCAGCGTCTCACAAGCAAGGCTGTCGCTATCATCACTGCCTCCTGTCGCTCTCCCGCCGCTGTGCACAGGGACAGGGGCAGCTCGCACCCTAGCCACAGGCTCAGGAAACCGGAGCGAAGAATCAAGGGCTGCCTTTTTATTTGGGAAGTGAAAGCCCAGGGCTGGAAGGGTGAGGAGACACAAGAAGTGAGATGACTGTGCCTCCCCAAGGAGCCGCCAGAAGACAGCAATGGTTCCCCCGGCACTGGGCACAGCCCAGAGAGAGTGCGAGGAAGGACATGCGTCTGCAAACTCACCATCTCCCTGCAAAGCCTCCCATCTCATGCTAGTGCAGGTCATTCATGGAAGCTCCTCTGGCCAGGGCGCCTCCTCTGGTCCCTTGGAAGCTTTAGGGAGAACTTCACTGAAACCAAATCCCCCAGCACTGTGATCTCAGCCCCCAGAAATGTAGGAAATTAATGTTTATGGTTTAAGTCACCCAGACTGTGGTAATGGTAACAGAACTTGTGATTTTTAATAAGAAATATATATTTGATCTCCCTCCGCCCAGGTGGGTGGCGTTAATGGTAAAGAACCTGCCTGCCCAATACAGGAGACATAAAAGATGCGGGTTTGAGAAATAAGAGACGAGGACTCGATCCCTGTGTTGGGAAGATACCCTGGAAGAGGGTGTGGCAACCCACTCCAGTACTCTTGCCTGGAGAATCCCATGGACAGAGGAGCCTGGTGGACCACAGTCCATAGGAGTGTGGACTGAAGCGACTTTAGTTTAGTTCCATTTGGTCACTCAGTTGTGTCTGACTCTTTGTGACTCCATGGACTGCAGCACACCAGACCTCCCTGTCCATCACCAACCCCTGGAGCTTGCTCAAACTCATGTCCATCGCATTGGTGATGCCATCCAATCATCTCATCCTCTGTCATCCCCTTCTCCTGCCTTCAATCCTTCCCAGCATCAGGGTCTTTTCAGATGAGTCAGGTCTTCACATCAGGTGGCCAAAGTAGTGGAGTTTCAGCTTCAACATCAATCCTTCCAATGAATATTTCCTTTAGGAAATATTTCCTTTAGGACTGATTTCCTTTAGGATGGACTGGTTGGATCTCCTCACAATCCAAGGGACTCTCAAGAGTCTTCTCTAACACCACAGTTCAAAAGCATCAATTATTTGGTGCTCAGCTTTCTTTATAGTCCAACTCTTGCATCCATACATGACTACTGGAAAAACCATAGCCTTGACTAGACAGACATTAGTTGGCAAAGTAATGTCTCTGCTTTTGAATATGCTATCTAGGTTGGTCATAACTTTTCTTCCAAGGAGTAAATGTCTTTTAATTTCATGACTGCAATCGCCATCTGCAGTGATTTTGGAGCCCCCCCAAATAAAATCTGTCACTGTTTCCTCTGTTTCCCCCATCTATTTGCCATGAAGTGATAGAACCATACGCCATGATCTTAGTTTTCTGAATGTTGAGTTTTAAGCCAACTTTTTCACTCTCCTCTTTTAGTTTCATCAAGAGGCTCTTTAGTTCTTCTTCACTTTCTGCTATCAGTGTGGTGTCATGTGCTTATCTGAGGTTATTGATATTTCTCCCAGCAATCTTGATCCCAGCTTGTGCTTCATCCAATCCAGCATTTCTAATGATGTATTCTGCATATAAGTTAAATAAGCAGAGTGACAATATACAGCCTTGACATAAGCAACTTAGCATACACACATATTTGATCTTCCTCCCTCCCGCCTCCATCGCATTGGTGATGCCATCCAATCATCTCATCCTCTGTCATCCCCTTCTCCTGCCTTCAATCCTTCCCAGCATCAGGGTCTTTTCAGATGAGTCAGGTCTTCACATCAGGTGGCCAAAGTAGTGGAGTTTCAGCTTCAACATCAATCCTTCCAATGAATATTTCCTTTAGGAAATATTTCCTTTAGGACTGATTTCCTTTAGGATGGACTGGTTGGATCTCCTCACAATCCAAGGGACTCTCAAGAGTCTTCTCTAACACCACAGTTCAAAAGCATCAATTATTTGGTGCTCAGCTTTCTTTATAGTCCAACTCTCGCATCCATACATGACTACTGGAAAAACCATAGCCTTGACTAGACAGACATTAGTTGGCAAAGTAATGTCTCTGCTTTTGAATATGCTATCTAGGTTGGTCATAACTTTTCTTCCAAGGAGTAAATGTCTTTTAATTTCATGACTGCAATCGCCATCTGCAGTGATTTTGGAGCCCCCCCAAATAAAATCTGTCACTGTTTCCTCTGTTTCCCCCATCTATTTGCCATGAAGTGATAGAACCATACGCCATGATCTTAGTTTTCTGAATGTTGAGTTTTAAGCCAACTTTTTCACTCTCCTCTTTTAGTTTCATCAAGAGGCTCTTTAGTTCTTCTTCACTTTCTGCTATCAGTGTGGTGTCATGTGCTTATCTGAGGTTATTGATATTTCTCCCAGCAATCTTGATCCCAGCTTGTGCTTCATCCAATCCAGCATTTCTAATGATGTATTCTGCATATAAGTTAAATAAGCAGAGTGACAATATACAGCCTTGACATAAGCAACTTAGCATACACACATATTTGATCTTCCTCCCTCCCGCCCTCACTTCCTGCTACAGAGCTCCTAAAACCCTTAGAATTTCCTAAAAGATAAAAGTATCTTTTGTTATTCATAACAATGCCCTTTCAAACAAAGCTGAGTTTTATATTAATGAGATGACTTTGGAAAGCCCCACAGGAGGGATTAGCTGATTAGGAAACCCACAGAGTGGCTGAGGGTTGGAACTTTTCTTCCCACCTCCCCCTAGCCTAAGGAAAGGGGGCTGGAGAGTGAGTTCAACCACCAATGGCCAATGATTTAATGAATCATGAAGCTTTATAAGAATCCCCAAAGTTTTGGGGTTGGAGAGCTTCCTAGTGGAGGTGCTGGGAGGTGGAACCCCTGGAGGGGTGGGGAGACTTCTCCCCACTTCCCACGAACCTTGCCCTACGCATCTCTGATCCTGGCTGTTCCTGAGTTATACCCTTTGATGATGAACTGGTAATATGGACATCCCTGGTGGCTCAGATGATAAAGAATCTGCCTGCAATACAGTAGACCTAGGTTCGATCCCTGAGTCAGAAAATTCCCTGGAGGAGGAAATGGCAACAGTATTTTTGCCTGGAGAATTCCATGGACAGAGGAGCCTGGTGGGCTCCAGTCCACATGGTCACAAAGAGTCAGACACAGCTGAGTGACTAACACATGGTTGACCGTCAAAACTGCCTTCTTGAGTTTTGTGAGTCCCTCTAGCAAATTAGTCAAATCCAAGGAGAGTCACAGGAAGCTCCAGTCAATCGCTGGTGGTGAAAAACACAGGACACGGTCTGGACTTGTGGCTGGCCTCTGAAGGGGGTGGGGAGTGGTGTCGGGGGACTGAACCCTTCCCCTGTTGGACTTCCCCCCTCCCTCCAGGTAGACAGTGTCAGAATGGTGTTGTATGGCACCCAGCTAGGGTTGCAGGATTATGTGGTAGGAAAGCCAGTACATGTGGAGTTCAGAATGTTCTGTAGGGCCAACGCAGGTGACACTAGTGTAAAGAACATGCTTGGCAATAGAGAAAGTGCAAGAGACACACGTTCCACCCCTGGGTGCAGGAGACCCCCTGGAGGAGGGCATGGCAGCCCCACTCCAGTATTCTTGCCTGGAGAAGCCCCATGGACAGAAGAGCCTGGTGGGCTATGGTCCATGGGGTCACAAAGAGTCAGACACGACTAAAGTGACAGCGTGCAGCAAACGGAACACAGGAGTTTTCCAGATGCAGCTAGACCAGACTCACAGGCCAGGTTTGTGCCCAAAACCATGAGCAGCAAGTGAAATTCACCTCTTTCTGCACAGCCCTCTGTGTCAGCATCCCCAGGTGATGGGATGACTGGAGAGGAGGGAGCCCTCATCCCCTGCACAGTGAGGACAGTGAGGGCTGGTAGTCCCCTGTCTTTGTGGGCTCTCAACCCTACACCTTATGGGGGAGAGCCTCAGGCTCAGATGGAGCTGGCAGAGGAGCTTGGGAAGGATAGGGGAAGACAGGGTGTCATGGCTTTGACCTTGAAACAAACAGAGCCTTCGGCTGACTTCCATGGGCTAGCAAGTCTATGGTTTTACACCACCATTTCCCCCATTTTTTTTTGGCTGTGCCACATGACTTTCAGGATCTCCTCAGGTGGCGTGATTGGTAAAGAACCCGCCTGCTAATGCAGGAGAAGCAAGAGATGCAAGTTCAGTCTCTGGGTTGGGGGAAGATCCCCTGGAGGAGGAAATGGCAACCCACTCCTGTATCCTTTCCATGGAAAATTTTGTCCCCTGGTGGCTCAGAAGGTAAAGCATGTGCCTGCAATGCAGGAGACCTAGGTTCGATCCCTGGGTCGGGAAGATCCTCTGGAGAAAGAAACGGCAACCCACTCCAGTACTCTTGACTGGAAAATTCCATGGATGGTAGGCTACAGTCCATGGGGTCGCAAAGAGTCGGACACGACTGAGCGACTTCAGTTCAGGGGCCAGCTGAAAACAAGCAGAGTTCTGCAGGGAACTCATGTCCTGTGGATAATGCCTCCCCAGGCTCCATGCGGGGGGTGATGTGTAGCCTCCCTGGCTTCCCTGCACACCTGGCAGACACACCTGCAGCTGCTCCGGGACTCAGGTGCTCCAGAAAGAGCATCCATCCCACCGTCAGTCTGGGTCTCCTGACTTTTGACTTGGAAAATACAACCACTGATCCCATGCCAGCTTGCGCCCCAAGACATCGGCGGGGGTGCAGATAACGTGTGACCTTCATGATCTGTCCTCTCCAGCTGTGTTAACATCTGGAAGCTTCCATCACAGGGAGCACTTCCTATAGGTGGATTCCTTCTCTCCCCATGAAGTCCTGCAGAGAAACCCAGATGGACAGCCTGCCTGCCGAGGCTGGAGACAGATGTCTAGAGGAGTCAGGGAGCTGCCTCGGGGCACGCAGCAGGGGCAGGAATTGTGTCTGAGCTTCTATCAGGGACCTGTAGTCCTTTACTTTTCTGACACCATCACTGCACTTCTCTTGCAAGAAGGAAAACTTGCTGAGCACCTCCCTGGGCCATCCCTGGGGACCCTGTAAGACCCTCACAGAGCAGAAAGTGTGGGAGCACACAGAGAGCCACCTTGCATGCCTTGAGTGCCAACACTGAGAGGTGTGCCAAGAGCTGAGAGGCCTGACCTCCTGTGGGGAGCTGGGAGGAGGCATCAGGAGCAGAAAGAACTATCTAAACAGGTGGTGGTGGTTGTTTAGGCTCAGTCATGTCTGATTCTTTGTGACTCCATGGACTGCAGCCGCCAGGCTTCCCTCTCCTTTACTATCTCCCGGAGTTTGCCCAGACTCATGTCCATTGAGTCGATGATGCCATCTAGCTGTCTCATCCTCTGTCATCTCTTTTTCCTCCTGCCCTCAGTCTTTCCCAGCATCAGGGTCTTTTCCAATGAGTCTGCTCTTTGCATCAGGTGGCAAAAGTATTGGAGCTTCAGCTTCAGCATCAGTCCTTCCAATGAATCTTCAGGGTTGATTTCCTTTAGGATTGACTGGTTTGATCTCCTTGCAGTCCGAGGGACTCTCAAGAAACTTCTCCAGCACCGCATTTCAAAAGCATCAGTTCTTTGGCTCTCAGCCCTCTTTATGGCCCAACCCTGACCAAGTAAGAGCAGGAATAGCTCTGAGAGGTAAGAGAGAGTGGGGCCTGCAGACATGGGGCCAGATGTTCAGGGAGAGAGGTCACTCTTATTTATTGATAATTTCTCAAATCTGCCTTGGGGAGAATGCTGAGTTCTAATCCCACCTTCTTAGAGATGAAGAAACCCAGGGTCAGAGAGGTTGGGCAACATCCCCCAGGCTACACAGCTGTGAATGGATACTCAGAAGCCCAGTTCCCAAAGTTTGAACCCTGGTCTGGGGACGGCATCTCAGAAAGGCTGGCCCAGGCCCTGGTAAGCATGAGCTCCCTGCTGGCTGGCCAGCTGGAGGAAGCAGCAGCGCTCTTGGGGCTCTCAGCAGGAAGCCGGTCCCCAGTGCTGAGTCACTCTGGCCCCTGGCCAGTGTGGGCAGGAGGAAGGTGGTTGCCTGGGCCGTGGTAACCGCTTCCTTCGCTCCCCTGGGTTCCCAGAAGCCCCGAGTGGCCTGTCTAGTTGTGGACCGGCTAACTCCCAGGCCACTAGCCCTGACTCCCTCGTGACCTGTGCGTGGGCAGGGCTGACTCACGGCAAGTTGGAGTACCCTCAGGGTGCTCTCAAATTAGGGGTGTCCACCAGTAGGTAACCCATCCTCTGGAAGACTGACCGTAGTGCTGAAGGAGGAACACAGGGCTGAGAGAGGAACACAGGGCCCGAGGGTCTAGGGGAGCCAGAGCTGGAGGCCAGAGTGTGCTTAGGAAGGCCACATCCGAGCCTTGAGATGAGTCTGAAGGATGAGAAGTGCCTGGTGGGTGGAGAAAGGTGAGAAGGGCCTTCCCCACAGGGGCAGGGTGGGCACATGGGGACGCAGATGGAGCCCCAGGGTGGCCCCTGCAGACTGGCCTATAGGGGTGGGGCAGGGAGAGTGGAAGCTGACTTGTGGGCTCCCTGAGTTCTCAGGAGGCTCCACTTTGATCAGGCTCTGGGTGCACTCTCAGCAGGCAAGGCTGGCCAAGGGGTCCTGCCCTGGGAAGATGGAGGTCTGGTTGAGCAGGTGCACTCCGACCCAAATGCTGGGCTCTGATGGGGAGTCCTTTCTGGACAGTGGGCCTATCGGGGCCTCACCTGGCTTCCCGCAAGTGGGGCCTGGCCCTCACTCGCCTCAGCTCCTTCTGAACTACAGCCTTCTCTGGCAAAACAGGACAGCCTTCCCAGGAAGGTGGTGGAGGTGGGAGCAGCCCTGGAACCAATCCAACCAACTCCCTCCTCCTCCCAAAGCTGAGCCGCATGCAGCACTCCTGCGGCCTCAACCCTGAAAAGAGGAACCACCAGGCCAGGTGCTTTACTGTCTGCAAAGCGCTTTCAGCTCTTTCCTTGCTGGTGTCCAGGCCACCCCCTCCCCCTACCTGAAGACAGGGGTACTGATAACTTCTGCCCCAGTGGTTTCCAGGCAAAGCAAAAGAGGGAAGGACCAACAGAGATTGGGGTGCGGTCCAAAGACCCAGGTTCTGGAGCTTCCAGCGGCTCACGGTGCGGCCCTGCCATGCCCTCACCTCCTTCCACCAGTGACTGACATGCGGTAGGGAAGCTTCAGACCCTGGACCCCTGGAGCCTCCTGTGAGCCTCTTGACCTTGTGCCTGAAGGGCTGGGGGTAATTCTGCAGATTCTGCAGGCAGCGAGTCTGAACTCCAGGGGCAGTGGGCAGAGAAGGAACCATCTCTTCCCCAAGTCGGAACAGGAAGCTGCCCATCAGCCCGAGTTATCCTCAAGGATAAGCCCAGGCCTGCCGAGGCTCTCAGGCCCCAGCTTTCTCTGGGAGGCGAAATGGACTCAGATGACCGCCCTGTGTTACTCTTCAGAAATGGAGAGGGGCAGGCAGGGAGACTGGGGCCTCGAGACTTCAGGGACCGGGGCCAGGGTGAGAAGAGCAAGGCACTCATCTCATGTACAAAATGAAACACAGCTCTGTCATCTAGACAGATACTTTTTTTTTTTTTTTTGGCCACATTGAGAGACACGCCCTGATGTTGGGAAAGAATGAGGACAGGAGGAGAAGAGGGTAACAGAGGATGAGATGGTTGGATGGCATCACTGACTCAACGGACAGGAGTTTGAGCAAACTCCGGGAGATGGTGAAAGACAGCCTGGTGTGTTCAGTCCATGGGATCGCAGAGCTGGACATGACTGAGTAACTAAACAACAACAGAAGCATGCAGGATCTTGATTCCCTGGCCAAGGATGGAACCCATGTCCCTTGCAGTGGAAGTTCAGAATCTTAACCCCTGGACCACCAGGCCTTGTGTAGTTCCTCTGCACACTCATCCAAATACCTCCTGTATCTGAACCAAGTGAGATGCAAGCAAAAGTCCTACAGTCAAAAATCATGATTTGACAGGTAACACTTCTGCATTTAAAGGATAGCCAATAAGGGCCAGGCCTTCCCCAGGGGCTGTCAGTAAAGAGTCCACCTGGAATCCAGAAGAGAACTGGGTTTGATCTCTGGGTTGGAAAGATCTCCTGGAAGAGGGCATGGCAACCCACTCCAGCATTTTTGCCTGGAGAATCCCCATGGACAGAGGAACTTGGTGGATTACATTCCATGGGGTTGCAGAGAGTTGGACACAACTGAGCAGCTAAACCCAAAGCATAACAAGGACCTATGGCATAGCACGGGGAGCTCTGCTCAATATTATATGACAATTTAATCAGGAAAAGACATCTTAACCTTTGGACTGTCCTAACCGCCTAACCGCTGTGTATTTTCCCTCAGCCTGAGGCTCAGGCACGTCTTGGGCTTCTTAGGAACTCTCAAGGCTAAAAGGGCTTACAAGTGGAGGGAGCAAAGGAGGGAGGTTCCCAGGTCGGGGGCACAGTTGTATGCAAAGGCCTGGAGGCAGGAATGCTGTTCAGTTGACCTGTCAGGGGGATACAAGAAAATCTTTTGTGCCCTTGTGTATGGTAACAGCTTTACTGAGTTGTAGTTCAGATACTGTGCAATTCACCCATTTAAAGTACCCAAATAATGGTCTTTATTTACTGAGTTGGGCAACCATCACCAGGACCAATTTTAGAACTTTTTTTTGAGGGGGGAATGCATTGTACTGCTTCCAGAATCTTAGTTCCTTGACCAGAGATTGAACCTGAGCCCCAACAGTGAAAGGACCAAGTGCTAACCTCTGGACCAGCAGGGAATTATCCAGAAAAATTTTATCACCCCAAAAAGAAATGTTTTAGCAGCCATTGTCCATTTCACTCCAATACTGCCTCTAGTCCTTGGAAACCACGAATCTGCCAAGAAAATAAAATGATTTTTATGTTGTATATTAGATCTTTGCAGATCCTAAACTTGTCTTAACTGTATAGATACGTAAGTGTGCTGACATTCTGACATTTCCCTTCACTGGGAAAGCCCTAAGACTCCCCTAGACAGTGTTCCAGCCTGATGCTCTCCGTTTAAAGTATACAAAGTATTTTTATTTCAACTACTTTTTCACTGAAATCTTTCTAAGATATTCTGAGAATTGCCCCAGTAGCCATTCCTCCTGTTCTTTACCAATAGGATCCCAAATTCATTTGGAGCTGCAAAGATCTCATTTAAGGACCACACATTTTCCAGCTTCCATTGGAAGGTGTAGCTGTATATAACTAAGTTCTGGCCAATGAGATGTGAGCAGAAGTATTGTGTGGCACTTACTTCCTCTTTAGAAACAAGAGAGATGGCTCTTTCCTCTGTTTTCATCCTTCTACCTAAATAAAGTATGTAAGTACTGGAGCTTTTGCAGCCATTCTGGACCATGAGGTGATTTTGAGACTAAAGATGCTACAAGGCAATGGCACCCCACTCCAGTACTCTTGCCCAGAAAATCTCATGGATGGAGGAGCCTGGTGGGCTGCAGTCCATAGGGTCGCTAAGAGTCGGAGACGACTGAGCGACCTCACTTTCACTTTTCACTTTCATGCACTGGAGAAGGAAATGGCAACCCACTCCAGTGTTCTTGCCTGGAGAATCCCAGGAATGGAGGAGCCTGGTGGGCTGCCCCGTCTGACGGGGTTGCAGAGTCGGACATGACTGAAGTGACTTAGCTGCAGCATGCAGCAAGGAAGAGAAACACAAGAAAATGAGTTTCTGTTACCTGGGAGCATTTTAATCCCAGACTTCCATCTCTGGGCTATTCAACTTTATTGTCATAAATTACATGAAATAAAATATACCCATTTTAAGTGTACTGTTCAATGAGGTTTGACATATGCAACTACCATCCCAATATAATATTTCCCCATTACCACCAAAAGTTTCCTTGTGCCTTTTTATAGTCAATCCCCATCCCCTTCTCCCATATATCTACTCTATCTGCTTTCTGTCCTCTAGATTAGTTTTGCTCTGGGCTACTTTTATATGAGAAAGAACTAAAGGTCTATTTTACTGAAGGCAATATTTTGGGGGGGGGGCCCTTTATTGTTTGCAGCTAATTCTAATGCAGAACCGAATATAGATATATTACACACGGTCTCAGATAGAGGCTCCTAAAGACATTGTAATATGTTTTTGGTAACTTCAGACCATTGTTAGATCTCCTGTGTCTTTGATTGTTCCCTGGGAAACAGATTTTGAGATAAGATTTTTAGCAGGAGGCTTATTAGGGAGCATCCTTGGGGACACACCTCTGCAGTAAGTAAGAGACACAGAATAAGGCAGCGATAGCTTATAAGAAAGCCTCTTATAAAAGAGCCTCAGCCATTCCCACAGGGAGCTCTGAGGTTGGGTAGACCTTCAGAGACATCCCAAGCTGGGTCCCCAAGCTAACAGTTCCTGGATCTGAGCTATCCCTAGGGAGTGTTGAAACTTTAGACACGGCAGCTCTTTTCTTTCTCTTTTTTAAAAATTTATTTTGTTTATTTATTATTTATTTTTGGTTGTCTTCATTGCTATACCATGGATTTCTCTAGTTGCAGAGAGTGGGGTCTGCTCTTCATGGCGGTACTCGGGCTTCTCGTTGCAGGAGCTTCTCTCGTTTGCAGACCACGGGCTAAAGGGCGTGCAGGTTTCAGTAGCTGTGACTCTTGGGCTCAGTAGCTGCAGTCTGTGGGCTCTAGAGCTCAGGACTCAGTAGTTGTTGCCCCGTAGCATGTGGAATCTTTCTGGACCAGGGATCGAACCCGAGTCCCCTACATTCTGGCAGACAGATTCTTAGCCCCACTGGGCCACCAGGGAAGCCCCAGGCAGCTCTTTCCACTCAAGGGCAGTTCCCAGGATGGCATGAGCCGAGAGCTATCAGTAGTCAATAGTTAGTATAAGCTATTAGTAGTCAGTACTTCCAGCAGTGTCTCGGGTCTGATGCAGAGTCTGGGAGGCATGTCACGGCTGCCACGGTGACATGAGTTCTGGTGGTGTTCTCAGGGGCAGCTCAGCAGTGTGGGAGTGGCATGTACCTGCTGGGCGAGACCTCATGTCCCTCTTGGGCAGATGCCTGGCTCTGGGGGCCCTGAAGCTCTCAGAACAGCAGAGGCCTGATCTTGGGGGCAAGGCCGTGAGTTGTTAAAGAAGTTGTTTCCCCACAAAGCTGTCTGCTCTGGGTTCCTCCTCCTGGGTTCTGTCTAGGCAGGCCCCCACCTGGGAGGCTATGGGGGCAGACGCCTTCTCTTCCTGTCTCTTAAGCTGCCCCTGGAAGGGGCTGTCTTTGCACACCCTGACTTTGGCAATGTTCACACCCCGCCCTCACCCTGTCCAGCCCTTCCTTAATTGTGAGCTTTACAGTGACTTCACTGACCCTGCTAGAAAGACATGAAACTTAACAGCCTCCTGGGCTACTCACAACTCCTCCACTGTGAGAACTGTTTCTAATATTCTGCCTTATCTTACCAATTAAGCCTGAAGTTTCTACCTGAATTGGGTACCTGGGCTTTATAACAATGTTTCCTCCATGCCAAGAGCTCTTCTCTTAGATTTGAGGGCTGCATTCCAAAAGCTGAGGTTCCTGGCATTTTGACTTTTAGATTAGCCAGACAATCCCATCAGTCAGAATGGAGATTTATCAGATTCAGTGAGGGTCAGGGGATACTATTCATGTTACTTTTTAATGAAAACTGTTTAAAGTCCAGGTAAGTACAGAGAATATCAAACATATACGCATTCTCAACAGAGTGGCTGTCAGGACGTGATGGATGGCTTCATAGTTTTAGAAATAATGCATGTCTGTGCTCCAGTGGTCATGTGTGGATGTGAGAGTTGGACTATAAAGAAAGCTATGAAAGACTATGAAGAATTGATGCTTTTGAACTGTGGTGTTGGAGAAGACTCTTGAGAGTCCCTTTGACTGCTAGGAGATCCAACCAGTCAGTCCTAAAGGGTATCAGTCCTGGGTGTTCATTGGAAGGACTGATGTTGAAGCTGAAACTCCAATACTTTGGCTATATAATGCGAGGAGGTGACTCATTTGAAAAGACCCTGATGCTGGGAAAGATTGAGGGCAGGAGGAGAAGGGGATGACAGAGGGTGAGATGGTTGAATGGCATCACCGACTTGATGGACATGGGTTTGGGTAAACTCCGGGAGTTGGTGATGGACAGGGAAGCCTGGTGTACTGCAGTTCATGAGGTCGCAAAGAGTTGGACACAACTGAGTGACTGAACTGAACTGAACTGTGCTGGCGAAGCCTGCTTCATCACTCCAGTCTTTTTCCAGCATGCCCTGTCCCAGAAACAACCCTTAATGTGAATGAGTGGCATTCTCTTTCAGTCCATTTTGATACTTTTTGCTATACTTATATACATTTACACAGACGTACACTGCATTGTATGTTTAAAATAAACCTAAACAGTGATGTACCACAGTTTCCACGTTAATTCAGAAATATCTAGCTACTTGATGTTAGCTGTCATTTATTTTATATTCCATTTGTGTGAGAGCTGCCTTCCAAAAGTAAATGAAGTGAATGCTTCATTTACTCCTTCCCTCATATGCTAGACACTGAGGCTGCTTTCAATTTTAATCCTCCCTTGCTGCAGTGACGTTCTTGCTGAAGGCCTTCTGACTTCTGCACAGAGGTTTTGTTGGGGTGTATAAGCTGAGGGATGTTTGCCTCTCAGCTTCACTAGATGTTGCCAAATTGCCCTCTAAAGTGATTGTTGCAATTAACCCTCTTCCCCTTGGTATACTCAAGTCCCCCTGACTCAACCTTTTTCCCTACTTGGTACAATTAGGGAGGTAACCCCGTCTTGAGGTTACTTTATTTTGTGTCAGCTGCTGAAAGGGTTGGACATCTTTCATATTGACCACTTGGATTATTTCTGCTGTGTCAATTCCTTTTTCACTTTATCAAAGGATTTTGCCCTTCGAGTTTCATTTTCAGTCTTTATTTATTTTTGGCATCTCTGGGTCTGTGTTGCGGTGTGCAGGCAAGCGAGGGCTGCTTTCTAGTTGCCGTGTGTGTGTTTCTCACCGTGGCAGCTTCTCTCGTTGCAGGGCATGAGCTCTAGGCACATGCAAGCTTGTAGTTGGGGTTCATGAGCTTTGTTGCCCCTCAGTGTGTGAATCTTCCTGTACCGGCATCCCCTGCATTGGTAGGTGGATTCTTAACCACTGGACCACTAGGGAAGTCCCGAATTTCTTTTAATGTCATGCTCTTCCAGTACAAAAAAAAGGGGGGGGGGGTTAAAAAAAGAAAGAAATAAGTGTAGCCCCATAGGTCATGTGAGGCCATGGGAAGAAAATCTCACATAGGAGGCTATGACGGGGTCTAGCTCCACCTGGATGTTATTATCTGTGTGATTTGGGGCAAATGTCTTCTGCTCTGATTTTTAAATTTTATTCATTTTTCAAGTGTACAATTCAGTGGTTGAAAGTATATTCACAAGATTGCACAACCATCATCCCTATGTAATTCCAGAAAGAAATCCTGTGCCCACAAGAAGTCAGTCTGCCTCCATTTCCCTCAGTTCTCAGACTCTGGCCACCACTAATCTACTGTCAGTCTGTATGGATTTGCTTATTCTGGACATTTCCTATAGTGCGCTAAAATCAGCATGATGTTTTCAAGGTTCAATATGCTGTAGCGTGTATTAGTGCATCATTTCTCATTAGAGCTGAATAATATTCCACTATTACGGATAAACTACATTTTTCTGTCTTTCTAGTTTGGCCACATTGTGCTGCAAGATTTGTGGTATCTTAGTTCCTCGATCAGGGATTGAACCCGAGTCCTCAGCAGTGGAGTTCAGAGTCCTAGCCACTGGATCACCAGGGAATCCCCAAGATCACATTTTATTTATCTGTCCCTCGGTAGATGGACTTTTGGGTTATTTCTACTTTGTAGATGTTATAAATAGTGCTGCTACGAACATTCACACACAAGTTTTGGGGTAAACATTTTCAATTTTCTTGGTTATATGCTGGGGTGTAGAATTGCAGAGAAGGCAGTGGCACCACACTCCAGTACCCTTGCCTGGCAAATCCCATGGACGGAGGAGCCTGGTAGGTTGCAGTCCATGGGGTCATGAAGAGTCGGACATGACTGAGTGACTTCACTTTGACTTTTCACTTTCATGCATTGGAGAAGGAAATGGCAACCCACTCCAGTATTCTTGCCTAGAGAATCACAGGGATGCGGGAGCCTGGTGGGCTGCCATCTACGGGGTCACACAGGGCAAACATGACTAAAGTGACTTAGCGGCAGCAGCAGCAGAATTGCTGGGTTGTATGGTAACACCTGGACTTTCCAGGTGGCACAGTTGGTAAAGAATTCGTCTGCCAATACAAGAGATGGAGGCTGGATCCCTGGGTCAGGAAGATCCCCTGGAGGAGGAAATGGCAACCCACTTCAGTATTCTTGCCTGGAAAATTTCAGGAACAGAAGAGCCTGGGAGGTTACAGTCCATGGTTCACAAAGGGTTGGACACAACTGAGTGTGAACACACACACACATTAACTCTATGTTTAACTGTTTGAAGAACTGCCAAACTGTCTTCACAGCCATCATACCATTTTATATCACCTCCCCTATTCCCACCAACACTTGTTATTGTCCATCTTTTTGTAGCAACCCTAGTGAGTGTGGAGTAGTCTCACTGAGGTTTTGATTTGTATTCCCCTGATGACTAATGATGTTGATCATCTTTCTTTCTGTGTGCTTATTGGTCCTATGTACATTTTCCTTGAAGAAACAGCCACTCAAACCCTTTTCCATTTCTAAATTGGGTTGAAATTTTATTGTTGAGTGGTAAGCATTCTTTTTATCTCAGAAATTCCTTATCAGATATTTAACTTGCAAATATTTTGTTCCATTTTGACAGCTGTCTTTTCATGTTCTTGAGAGTGTCCTTTGAAGCACAAAAGCTTCAAATTTTGATGACGTCTGACCTGTCAGCCTTTCCTTTGGTTGTCAGTGTTTTGGGACTGTAGCTAAGAAAACATCCTCTGGTCCAATCAAAAAGAGTTATGCTTACGTTTCCTTCTAAGAGTTTTATAGTTCTAGCTCTTACATTTAGGTCTTTGATCCATCCTTTTTTATTTTTTTAAAGAGATTCATTTACTTATTTGTTTGGTTGTGTTGGGTCTTCGTTGCTGCACGTGGGTTGTTTCTAGCTGCGGTGAGTAGGACTGCTTTCCATTGTGGTGGCTTCTCTTGTTGCAGAGCATGGGTTCTAGACTGCTGACTCAGTAGTTATGGTGCATGGGCTTCATTATCCCTTCTAATGTGCGATCTTCCTGGACTGGGAATTGAACCCATGTCTCCCGCACTGGCAGGCAGATTCTTTTCCACTGAGCTGTGGTAAAGAATGGAGCTTCCATCACATGGAAGTCAAACTTTTGCAAATGGCGGGAGGTAGGGGTCCAACTTCATTCTTTTTCAATTTGGCTACCTAGTTGTTCCAGTACCATTTGTCAAAAAGACTATTAAGCACTTGAATTGCAGGTAATCTGAACTGAGATGTGCTATAAGTACAGGATGCATGCTGAATTTCAAAGGCCTAGTGTGAAATAAAAAGAATGCAAAATATATCATCATAATGTTTAGATGAATTACATGTTGAAGTAATAGTTTTAAATAGATTGAATTAAATAAAACATATTAAAATTAATTTCATCTGGGTCATTTTACTTTTTAAAACGTACCTACATATGTGAGTTGTGCCCTCTTCCTGTCGGGATTTGGACAGTGTTGGCTTGCAAGAAGAAATAAAAGACATAAGGGCTGCGGAGGTGTTCTTTCCACCCTACCTTAGTCGTGGAACTGTTTCAGGCAGACACCTATCCTCCTGCTTCAGGCATGGACCAATTTCACAGGCACCAGGAACTCTGTTTCCCGGAGAAGAAGCCATTAGGAACAGAGCAGGAAAGGCAAGCAGCTTTTTCCGGTTTGAACTGGTTTGAAACAGCGGTCAAAGCCACTATTTGTGTCTGGCTTCAGGTTTTGTGCATTCAATTGAGCCTTATGCAGCCAAACAGACTCTGGGCTGCTCCCCTCCTCCTTTACCAATATAGAGAAGATGTCAGCCCAGGGCTGGGGGCTTTGGCTTTACCTTGGGGGGCTGGCAGACTGGCCCCGAGCTCCCTCCAGTAATGGGTAATCATGACATCCACTGGCAGGCTGCACCTGAACACACGGCCTGGTCCATCCTGCTCCAAAAACCCACAGCAAGCGTCTGCCCTGGGGGCTCCAGATGAGCCTGCCACCTCTCCTGGTGGGGCCACTGCTTCAAGACCGACACACTCGGCCCCCGGCCTTCATTGGATCAGGGGGCAAAGCCACTTCCCATTCTGCGGCATATGTGGGCCCCTTTCCTGTAGCCATCTGAGGGCAGCGCATTCATGAGGTGATAGCTCAGAGAGGGTAGGCGTCTTGTCCATGCAACATACCAGCGTGTGTTGGAACTAGAATCAGGACCCAGGTCTCCTGACAGAGTCGCCGCATAGTTTTCTTTACACCTTTGCTCTGAGTCAGCCAGCCTTCAGTGTGATGATACCTAAGCCGATGAAGGGAAGGTGCTGATAATTTATGAGTTTCTCTCCTATTGTAGGCTCTGTGAACACATCACTTCTTTTAGTCCAAGGGAGGCATTAATATCTGCATTTTACAAATTAGGAAATCAGAACCCTAGATTCTGCATTAGGGCTCCATTAGGGTTGTTGAAGAGAATGTTCTAGGATTGTTAAAGGAGACAGAAGGAACGAAGAGGAATCAAGGAGGGAGGGGTTAATTTTTTTTTTTAACACATTTAATGTTCATTTAAGCCTCTCAACCTTCCCAATGAGAGTTTCAGTGAATTTAAGGAATCTCCCAGGAATTTCCTGGAGGTCCTGTGATAAGGACTCCATGGTCCCACTGCAGGGGACACAGGTTCCATTTCTGGTTTGAGAAGACTTCCACAGGGTCCTGACGAGGGTGGCTGCAGGAACCTGGAATCTGTTGACTTCCCTTTGCTCCTCAGAGCCTGCCTTTGGTGATGATGGGAGAGGAGTCGGCCCCTGAGCCCTTACAGCAGACAGTCTCCCTTCCACACCCTTACCCTGCTCCTTAGAAGCTTGAGGAGGGCTCAGGAAGCAGGGCTAGAGGCTGACACCCTGCTCAAGGAACAGAACGAGGTTCTGAAAGCCCCTGGTCCTGAGGTTGGGGTCTGGGCTCCCATACCTGGGATTAGAGAGGGACAGCAGGGCAGATGGATGGGAAACAGAAGATGGGAAGATATGCAAGGCGTGTCTGAGGCAGCTCAGGGGATCATATCGAAAGACCCCAGACTAGGGGCCCTATAGAACACATGGTCATTTCCCACAGCTCAGGAGGCCAGAAGTCCAAGGAGGAAGCGTCAGTTGATTCAGAATCTGTTGAGGACTCTTTTCCTGGCTTGCAGATGGCCCCCCTCTTGCTGTGTCTTCACATGGCCTGTAGGGACTGAGGGAGAGATCACATTCTCTCCTCCTCTTCAAGGCCACCAACCCAAAGGGATTAGGATCCTAGCTTTATGACCTTATTTAATGTTAGTTATCTTCTAAAAGGCCTAGCTTCAAAAACAGGCACTTTGGGGGTGTTAGGGCTTCAGGGTATCAATTGTGGGGGAGTAGGTGGGGGAACCTGATTCAGTCCAGAGAAGGGTGGTTTCTCTAGGGGAAGGGACACTCTAGTTTGTCTTGACCACCATCCACCACCGCTCCAGAGCTTGCAAGGATAAAAAAGAAAGGGAGACCCACGGTGACGTGCCCCCGAGTTGCATTCCCTGGGTGACCCCAAGGGTTGCAGCATCTGCCTCAGGGGCGGTCACGAACACCAGTGGACCTCAGGGATAAGCTAGATGGTTAAGGGTTCATTTCTGCACCTCTGATCACTGCTGACCAGAGGCAGAAGCCAGTGACCCTTCCTGCTGGTGCTGCCAGCAAGTGCTCCACCTGCTTTCTCTGCTTTGAGCTTCTGGGGTCAGGAGAAGGGCAGGCAGCCAGAGGAGCCACCCTGCCCACTCTGTTCCTGGTAGCTACATCGTAATTACAAATGAATCAAAAGAGGACCTGGAAATATGCTGGCCTTGGCTTTCTCAAACATTCAGGAGCAGGGGTTTATGAGCTAGAACTTCATTTATTTGAAACAACCCCCTAGTAAGACAGGCACTCAAGTTCAGCAAAGTACTACAAATAGTTTATTTAAGTATTTTTTTTTCCCAATGCCTGTGTGGGTCCAGCACAGTAACATTTTGAATTGGCTTTAAACCTGGCTATCACTGATTGTATATGCAACGTTGGAGACCTCATTTCTCCAAGCAGAGGTGTCCTCATCTATAAACGGGGGAAAGAATCTCAAGAATGTTAGGTATAGCATATGTAAGAGTGCTTCAAAAACAGCATCATACCCCAGACACAGGAAACAAATTTATGAACACCAAAAGGCAAAGGGGGTGGGGAGGGATAAGTGAGGAGTTCGAAATTAGCAGATGCGCATTCAGTTTAGTTCAGTTCAGTTCAGTCGCTCAGTCGTGTCCGAATCTGCGACCCCATGTATCGCAGCACGCCAGGCCTCCCTGTTCATCACCATTTCCCAGAGTTCACTCAGACTCATGTCCATCGACTCTGTGATGCCATCCAGCCATCTCATCCTCTGTCGTGCCCTTCTCCTCCTGCCCTCAATCTCTCCCAGCATTAGAGTCTTTTCCAATGAGTCAACTCTTCTCATGAGGTGGCCAAAGTACAAATAACTAGCAAGGACCTACTATACAGCACAGGGAACTATACTTTGTAAAAACCTATAAAGGAAAAGAAAAGAATCTGAGAAAGGATTATATATATATATATATATATATATACACACATACACACACGTACACACACACACACACACACACATATGTATACGTATGTATATACACATAAGGGCTCCCCGGTGGTAAAGAATCTGCCTGCAATGTGGGAGACCTGGGTTTGATCCCTGGGTCAGGATGATCCCCTGGAGGAGGAAATGGCAACCTGCTCCAGTATTCTTGCCTGGAAAAATCCTATGGACAGAGGAGACTCCTGGGGTACAGTCCATAGGGTCACAAAGAGTCGGACATGACTGAGTGGGCACAATATACACACATATATATATATAATGGAGTCACTTTGCTGTATATCTGAAACACTGTAAATCAACTATACTTCAATAAATTAAAAAAGAAGATAGACTCTAAAAACAAATTTTGTACATACAAAATAGAATAGATGAAAATATTTAATATTTGTCTGATGCAGAAGGTGAATGGGAATCTTCATTTCCAAGATCTTAGAAATAATGACAAAAAGGCAAGCATTTTGTAATAACATATAAAGGAAAAGAATCTGGAAAAGAATACATACACACAAATACTCGTGCTCTCGGCAGTGAAATCCTAACCATTGGACTGCTAGGGAATTCTCTGTACACTTGAAACTAACACAGCATTGTAAATCAACTATCTACTGACGTGAGAGTGTTAGTTACTCTATCGTGTCCAGCTCTTTGTGACCTCGTGGATTGTAGCCTGCCAGGTTCCTCTGTCCATGGAATTCTCGAGGCAATAATACTGGAGTGGGTAGCAATTCCCTTCTCCAGGGGATCTTTCCCCCAATGTCAGGATGATCCCCTGGAGGAGGAAATGGCAACCTGCTCCAGTATTCTTGCCTGGAAAAATCCTATGGACAGAGGAGACTCCTGGGGTACAGTCCATAGGGTCACAAAGAGTCGGACATGACTGAGTGGGCACAATATACACACATATATATATATAATGGAGTCACTTTGCTGTATATCTGAAACACTGTAAATCAACTATACTTCAATAAATTAAAAAAGAAGATAGACTCTAAAAACAAATTTTGTACATACAAAATAGAATAGATGAAAATATTTAATATTTGTCTGATGCAGAAGGTGAATGGGAATCTTCATTTCCAAGATCTTAGAAATAATGACAAAAAGGCAAGCATTTTGTAATAACATATAAAGGAAAAGAATCTGGAAAAGAATACATACACACAAATACTCGTGCTCTCGGCAGTGAAATCCTAACCATTGGACTGCTAGGGAATTCTGTGTACACTTGAAACTAACACAGCATTGTAAATCAACTATCTACTGACGTGAGAGTGTTAGTTACTCTATCGTGTCCAGCTCTTTGTGACCTCGTGGATTGTAGCCTGCCAGGTTCCTCTGTCCATGGAATTCTCGAGGCAATAATACTGGAGTGGGTAGCAATTCCCTTCTCCAGGGGATCTTTCCCCCAAAGGGATTGAACCCTGGTCTCCTGCATTGCAGGCAGATTCTTTACTGTCTGAGCCACCAAGAAAGCCAAATCAACTATATCTCAATTTAAAAAAAGCACAAAAGTAAGTCAAATATTAAGAATAATCAGAATCATTCCTGACTTGAAGTTTTCACAGCCACTGAATGGAAGACAAATTATATGACACTTGTTATGGGTCCAATGCTGCTGCTGCTGCTGCTAAGTCGCTTCAGTCATGTCCCACTCTGTGCGACCCCATAGACGGCAGAATACGTTGATGTCCTAACCCCCTGGTACCTGGAGTTGTGACCTTATTTGGAAATAGGTTCTTTGTAGTTGATTCAGTTCAGTCACTCAGTCGTGTCCGACTCTTTGCGACCCCATGAACTGCAGCACACCAGGCCTCCCTGTCCATCAGCAACTCCCAGAGTTCACTTAAACTCACATCCATTGAGTCCGTGATGCCATCCAGCCATCTCATCCTCTGTCGTCCCCTTTTCCTCCTGCTCCCAATCCCTCCCAGTATCAGAGTCGTTTCCAATGAGTCAGCTCTTCACATGAGGTGGCCAAAGTACTGGAGTTTCAGCTTTAGCATCAGTCCTTCCAGAGAAATCCCAGGGCTGATCTCCTTTATTAAGTTCCTATGAAAGGGGAAACCTGGCCCGGAGACAGACACGCAGAGGGAAGGTAATGTGAAGATACAGGGAGAAGACAGCCACCTATAAGCCAAGAGACACTTGAAGCTATGGAAGCTAGGCAAGAGGCCTATAAAGACTTTAGTCTCTGCTGAGAAGGAAAGATGGAGACCCTGGGTACCAGAGCTGGCTCTGATGATGTCATCACAGCCTGGTACTGTTCCTGCTGTCATTACAGCATTTTAACATTTATTTATTTATTTATTTTGGTTGCCCTGGGTCTTTGTTGCTGTATGTGGGCTTTCTCTAGGAAGAGTAGTTGGGGTTACTTTTCCTAGTAGCACATAGGATTCTCATTGCGTGGCTTCTCGAGTTGCAGAGTAGAGGCTCTGGCGTCAGTAAGTGTGGCATGTGGGCTCAGTAGTGGTGGCTCCTGGGCTCAGTTGCTTGGTGGCATGTGGAATCCTCCAGAGCCAGAGGTCAAATCCGTGTTCCCTGCACTGGCAGGAGGATCCTGTCCACTGCACCACCAGGGAGAGCCCTCCTGCAGCATTTAAGGCTTCACTCAGGGCCGCCTAAGTGACTTACTCCCTCTGGGTACAGTTGTGTCATCTGCCTGCAAAAAGAGGGGTCTGGGCTCAGACCACTTTGCCTGCCGGGCCCGTCACCAGCCAATTACCCCCAAAACCACCCACCACCATTTCTCTCTGCAGCCTCCTGTGTGGTGGGGGTTCCACTCACTGTGTTTTGTGGAGGAGGATTTGATGGAGATTTGAGTTTTCCCCTGGAGACGCTAGGAAGACAGTTTGTCTCAGCCTAACACTAAGGCCCAGCTCCACATTTATGGCTGTTTCTGTGGTTACCTTTCTTTGGGGATGTTTGGGGTAGGCGGTGATGGTAGAGGTGGGGGCGTGTGCATATTTGCTCTTCTAAACCCAGATTTTCTGAAGCCACACTGGCAAGGGCCTTGGGAGGCACAGACCCCATTTTTGCCTGCTAGCTGCTCACCACATGGCAGGCAGAGAAAGTCAGCAGGTAACACGGGTCCACCTCCCCCTGAGACCTAGGGGCTCTTAGCCCAGAGGATGAGGTGGCAACCAAGCCCCTTCTTCAGCAGAGACCGAAGACCTACTGAATGTCAGGGAGGGAGGAGTTGGAAGAAGCCTGCTCCTGTCCATTTTACAGGTAGGGAAACCGAGGCTGAAGGAGTCCAAGTCAGTGAAAGTTGCTCAGTCGTGTCCGACTCTTTGTGACCCCATGGACTGTACAGTCCATAGAATTCTCCAGGCCAGAATTCTGGAGTGGGTAGCCATTCCCTTTTCCAGGGGATCTTCCTCACCCAGGGATCAAACCCAGATCTTCCGGATTGCAGGCAGATTCTTTACCAGCTGAGCCACAAGGGAAGCCCAAGAATACTGGAGTGGGTAGCCTTTCCCTTCTCCTTCCTTTCTGACCCAGGGATCAAACCCAGGTCTCCCACATTGCAGGTGGATTCCTTATGAACTGAGCTATCAAGGAAGCCCTCTACATATAATGGAATAGTATTCAGCTTTAATATGGAAGGAAATCATGTCACAGGATCCAACGTGGATGAACCTCAGGAAGTTATACTAAGTGAAATAAGTGAAAGTCACTCAGTCGTGTCCGACTCTTTGTGACCCCATGGACTGTACAGTCCATGGAATTCTCCAGGCCAGAATACTGGAGTGGGTTGCCATTCCCTTCTCCAGGGGATCTTCCCAATACAGTGATCGAACCCAGGTCTCCCGCATGGGTATATTACCAGCTGAGCCACAAGGGAAGCCCAAGAATATTGGAGTGGGTAGTTTTTCCCTTTTCCAGGGGATCTTCCCAACCCAGGGATCGAACCTAGGTCTCCCGCATTGCAAGCGGATTCTTTTACCAGCTGAGCCACCAGGGAAGCCCGAAGGAGTCCGTGGACCTGTCCAAAGGGCCTCGAGTCAGCAAAGGCAACCAGAACTGGAACCCCGGCCTCCCTCCAACAGGGCCCCGGGCTCCTTCCCTGAACCAGGCGCGGGAAGGCTGGTGCCATCTGCTTACGGGACGGGCAGGGGGGTGGTACCAGAAGGGGCCTGGCCAGCGGCCTGAGGCGACTTGAGAGGCTTCTTCCCCCTCCTGGGCCACCGGGGCCACACTTCCTGGCAGAGAACCCGGGAGGACGCGGGGCGGTCCTCTCCCGGGCACCGCCCCACAGGCCTCTCCTACACTCTCAGGCCAGGGGCCAAAGGTTAGGAAGGCGGAGCTGGCGCTTGGCTCCGCCCCCTGCCTGGAGATCCACGCGGGGCTGCGACCCGGTCAAGGCAGCAAGGGGCAGCGTGGAGAGGACGGAGGCGTGGCGCGGCGGGGCCAGAAGAGGGCGGGACCGCCGTGGGTTGGTGGGCGGGGGTAAATGGAGGGGCGGGGTCGAGCGGGGGCGGGTCCGCAGGAAACTTGAGCTCGCGCCCCGCCTCCGCCCCCCGCCTCGGGGCCCCGCCTTCGCGTCCCCTTCCTTCCCGGGGCTGGCGGGCGGGCCGCGGCGACTGCAGGCGGCGGACAGGCGGCTCTGCGGACGCGCGGGCGCCTCCACCTCGCTCCCTCCCTCTCTGCCGGCTTCCTTTTGTCTTTCTGCGAGGCGATGAGCGCAGGGCCAACGCGGCGACTGCGGGCGCACGGAGGCCCGCGCTCATAGGCACCCCTTCCCCGGCCTCGGCGCGCCAGTCCCTCGTCCAATACAGTGATCGAACCCAGGTCTCCCGCATGGGTATATTACCAGCTGAGCCACAAGGGAAGCCCAAGAATATTGGAGTGGGTAGTTTTTCCCTTTTCCAGGGGATCTTCCCAACCCAGGGATCGAACCTAGGTCTCCCGCATTGCAAGCGGATTCTTTTACCAGCTGAGCCACCAGGGAAGCCCGAAGGAGTCCGTGGACCTGTCCAAAGGGCCTCGAGTCAGCAAAGGCAACCAGAACTGGAACCCCGGCCTCCCTCCAACAGGGCCCCGGGCTCCTTCCCTGAACCAGGCGTGGGAAGGCTGGTGCCATCTGCTTACGGGACGGGCAGGGGGGTGGTACCAGAAGGGGCCTGGCCAGCGGCCTGAGGCGACTTGAGAGGCTTCTTCCCCCTCCTGGGCCACCGGGGCCACACTTCCTGGCAGAGAACCCGGGAGGACGCGGGGCGGTCCTCTCCCGGGCACCGCCCCACAGGCCTCTCCTACACTCTCAGGCCAGGGGCCAAAGGTTAGGAAGGCGGAGCTGGCGCTTGGCTCCGCCCCCTGCCTGGAGATCCACGCGGGGCTGCGACCCGGTCAAGGCAGCAAGGGGCAGCGTGGAGAGGACGGAGGCGTGGCGCGGCGGGGCCAGAAGAGGGCGGGACCGCCGTGGGTTGGTGGGCGGGGGTAAATGGAGGGGCGGGGTCGAGCGGGGGCGGGTCCGCAGGAAACTTGAGCTCGCGCCCCGCCTCCGCCCCCCGCCTCGGGGCCCCGCCTTCGCGTCCCCTTCCTTCCCGGGGCTGGCGGGCGGGCCGCGGCGACTGCAGGCGGCGGACAGGCGGCTCTGCGGACGCGCGGGCGCCTCCACCTCGCTCCCTCCCTCTCTGCCGGCTTCCTTTTGTCTTTCTGCGAGGCGATGAGCGCAGGGCCAACGCGGCGACTGCGGGCGCACGGAGGCCCGCGCTCATAGGCACCCCTTCCCCGGCCTCGGCGCGCCAGTCCCTCGCAGCTGCCCGTGCCCGCCCCCAGCGCCGGCGGCGCGGAACTTGGGCTCGGGGAGCTCGGTAGATCGAGTCCTGCGACGGAGCAGGTAGGAAAGGGGTTGGGCTGCGGGTGGTACGGAGCGTGTGCTGTTCTCGGGCTCTCTGCGTGTGTGTGTGTGTGCGTGTGTGTGCTTGTGTGCGCGTGTGCCGGTGGTGATTGTGTTTCTCTGCGCTGTGGAGTTGTGGTTGACTGAGTACGGCGGTGTGTCTCTGGAATGGCGTGTCCTCGTGGGGCATCCTTGTGTGCAGCTGGAATCGGCACATTTTGGGGTTGCGTTTGTGGAATCGTGTCGGGGCGCAGTTGCTGGTGGGGACTGGTGCGCCAAGTGTGTATCGTGTGTGAGCGGCTGTGCGTGTCGGGGTGCGGATGGGCAAGGTGGGCGTGGGCGGACCAGACCTGAGCGCAGAGCCGCGCGGGTCCCGGCCGGCCGGCGCAGTGCGGAGCTACAGACAGAGCAGGGATCCGAGGCCGGGGGTGGGGGGTGACTGGCCCGGGCTTCGGGGACAGCCGGGCGACCCCTACCCGGGGACTGGTCCGCGCGGCCCACGTGAGTCGCCTGTGCGCTCTGGCCAGGGGAGAGGGCCGGCGCGGCGGCCATCTGCTCGCCCCTTCCCAGGCGGAGGGGCGGCGGGCAGAGCCCTGCGGCGGAGTTAGGAGCCGGGGCATCGCAGGGGCTCGCGCCCGCCCCGCCTGTCTGTGCCCGATACGCCACCATCCCGGATCGCGGTTTTCTTATCAAATGGGGACAGTTCCCCCCTCCTTCGGGGTCCGTCGTGACGGTTAAAATGAGAAACACCGAAGCTCGCTCTTGTTCGGCCGAGTGCTGGGCACACAGTAGGTGTTATGTTAACTGGATTAGCACCTCACCTAAAAAAAAATCCTTTCTTTCCCCCTTTATCGTGGGAGAGCCTCCTGTTCCACCCCCTCCCCACCCCCCGCCTCGTGTGTCGCGTGATTCTCCCGCCGCCCTAACTTAACCACGAAGCTCAGAGACCCGAGAAAGTTTAGGCGGCCTGCTGCGCCGTCTCCCCGCCGCTGCTCCGGGCCGGCGCCGCCTGTAAGGTGCAGGAGCGCGCAGCGCCGGGCGCCCGCCCTTCTCCACCGCTAAGCCTGGCGCGCCCGAGCGGGGGTCCCTCTCCTGGCCGAAAGCAGAGGCTGCGGGAGTCAGGAGCCCTTTTGTTCAACAAGTGCCTACTCCCCAGGGGCGTGCGGATCTGCCATCTGGGAGCCCAGCGGTGAGAAAGTGGCACTCCCCGCAGAGACGCATCTCAGTCCCCCGGGGTATCCCTGACCAGGCCTGGTCGCGCGGAAGGCTGCCCTCTTTTCCTCCTCGCCAACATCCATTCCCCCCTAGAGGAGCATGCTTGTCAGGATGGCGAGTTATGCCTTGGGCGCTGGCATCGAACGCCCTACGTTCTGCACCCCCCGTCCCAATATCCCTTCTCCCTCTGATCAGCCTTGTGCAGGAAGCTGAGGGTCTGCCTGGGACTCTCTTCTCCTAGTTCCACGCCTTAATTTTTAATGTTTAGTGTCAAACCTGCTGCTCATTGAACTGCAGTGACTGTGCACGCAGCTCTAACCAGCATTCGCTTTCAGGCGGAGTCCGGCCAGCCACACCAGAGCGCTTGCTCAGATCCAGCAGGGCGAGCTGGCCAGGGCTGCTCTGCAGCCTGCCTTCTGCCATAGCCCGGAATTCCTCCCCTTCATCTCTGGTTTCTTTCTCTCAGGACCCTTCTCAGACAGGGGGAAATAAAAGAAACACAAAACCAAAAAACAACTTTCACCGAGGGAGCAGCTGACCTCATGGTACATGTGGTTCTCAAAATGAAACGCTGGCTTGGAGTGGGCAGAGGCTGCGCTTGGGTCCGGTTGCCTTTCCAAGTGTCTGATGCTCTCGGCTGGTGTTCTCAAGGAAGCTTCCGCAGGCTTCTATGACACAGGAGCAGAAACCTCTGGCTCCGTTCCTTTGGTCTGCCTTCCACTGGGACCCAAGCCCTGAGATCTCCACAGTGATTGCAGGCCAGGGGAACCAAATAATAAGCTAATTTGTCATCCTCAGTTGTGTCAGGAGCACACTTAGAATTAGAATGCAACCTGCTTTTCGCATTTCCATAAAAAGATTTATATCCTAGAGGAGAAGAGGGCTCTTGATCTGAATCCTATTCTCATCCTCATAATCAGATTTCAACAATAATATTAAAAAAAAATCAGTCTGACTTTGTCTGCTCAGAAGACAGACCAAAAGCTGGGATTTCCCCCTCCCCTCGAGTTAAAACCAGCCCTTTGTCTCAAAGAAACCAGTGTTATGGACTTAGATCTATTTCTGTTTCACTTTTGAAAGCGCCTGTAATTACTGAGCTCTTGAGGTTTTATTGGATAATGTGTTGGAAGGAAGGCCAGGGACTCTGCCTCTGGCTTGCCATGGGATGTGGTGCCATGGTCTTGCCTTGCCTGCTCCATTTGTGTTCCGATTTTTGTAAGCTGGGAAGCATACGTCAATGTGTGATAATAATTTGGGAGACCTGGCTTTGGGAGTCAGATGCCCAGAAGAATAGAGATTTGCCCCAACACTAGCCAATGACCCACTCATTTTCAACAAGCCCTTCTCGAGAAAGACTCCAAGATAAAAAGCTTGAACAAATTCCTTCAGGATTTCTCCTAAAGTCCCTTTCTGGCCACAGGGCTGTACAGAATTAGAAAAACAGAAGGTCAAGGAGTGGGGTCTCGTTGGCCCACCCTCCCTAGCCCCGGCCTTGCACTCACCAGAAAAGAAAGAAGGTAGAAAGGCAGAAAGAAAGCCCTCTTTCTACCTGGAGCTTCTGTGGAGTTTTGTCTGGTGCAGAGGTAGGAGTGTCATCCAGGGCTTGCAATTCCCACCCTCAGGGCTCCACACACATAATCTCAACATTCCCATGAAATACGACAGTGTTTGTGCATTAGAGTAATCTGTCTTCCCCTTCCTCCAACAGACCTTCCCCAAACTTACTTACAATAAGACCTTGCCTTGCCCCTTTGGAAGTGGTGAAGTGCCATGGTCTGATAATCCAGGATACTAAATTAATAAGGAGCCCCAGAGTTTATTTGGCACCGGAGAGTAAGCCTCTCGGCAGCTGACATTTTATCTAGGTTGAGGATTGGGTTTGTAGAGAATTTAGCGTTCCAGCAAGAACTAAACTGTGCTTGTTTGTTGCAGGTTGATGCTTCCAGTTTATGAGTTGACAGCTCAGACTTGATGGGGGATTATGTGTGTTTTGCTAGTTTGTCAGCCCCTGATGTCACTGTGCTGGGGAAAGAGAGCCCTTGGAGGCTTAATCACCCTCTGGGACTCACCATTCTCCTGTAGCTTCATCGGGTTCCTTGTATGTTTTCATGCCCACCCACAAGGCTGTGCATCTGTGCATCTTGTGTGGGTCTTATCCTCTTCTCTTTGGGCTCAGTTTCCAATCAGGATGACAGAGGGTAATCGTGTATGGAGACAGCAGAGCAGACTTAGGGTCTTTTGGTGCCACTTGCCCCATGGAAAAAAACTCTTTCAAATCACTTTCCACCAAAAAGAAGAAAAAAAATGTGTTGGAATCTACTAGTGTGTATTTCATGTAACTTCAAGTAATCCATACAGTTTGACAGGTGGAACATGTATTAGGCACTGAGCAAGGTGCAAGTCTAAAGAATTTTTTAAAAAATTATCTGAAAAGCACAGTGAATCCTTTCAGAGAGCCTCACCTTGGTTGTGTCATTTCAAGTCAAATTGAATTTCAGAGGCAAAGGTTCACATCTTGGTGTTCGTGACACGTGACTAAGTAAAGACACTTTCTGAAAGGCCTCAGGTTCCCTCCCCTGCTGCACTGGGGTGGCCAAGATGCTTTCTTTTTACCTTTTCATTTTCCTTCATAGGGGCTTCCCTGGTAACTCAGCTGGTAAAGAATCTGCCTGCAATGCAGGAGACCCTGGTTCGATTCCCTGGTTGGGAAGATCCCCTGGAGAAGAATTAGGCTACCCACTCCAGTATTCTTTTATTGTTTTCACACTCTAGTATTCTTACTTGGAGAAGCCCATGGACAGAGGAGTCTGGCAGGCTACAATCCATAGGGTTGCAAAGAGTCGGACATGACTGAGCGACTTTCACTTGCTGTACTTATATTCCTTCATAATCCCAGTGCACCCCTCACCCCCACCCCCACTTGCTAATCCAGCTGCTATGTTTTCTGGGTATTTGTTTCTTTTTATAGTTTCAGGTACAACCCAAGTTGGCAGGAGGCCAGGAGACTGGGATGGGCCTGCCTCTTTAGATGAGAAGTCTTCTTTGAGGAGCTAGTGATGGGTTTCTGACCCTTGGCTAAGAAACACTCAGGATTGTTCAACTCTTACTCCTTGGATAAAGCTGCCATGATCCTGGACACAGGAATAAAGTTTTGGGGGATGTGTTGTTCCGCTCAGGGAAGTCTTCCCCCATTGCCGGAATACCCTGTTACCCTAGCTAGTCTTCCTTGCTGTGTGTCCCCTTCAGCAAGGGAGGTGTCCCCCTGGTTGGGCACCTGCAGCCACCTCGGTGAGCTCTGCACTGCCCCCACCCAATGCTGTTGCATGTGCTTCACACTTCATTGTTGTTCAGTCGCCAAGTCGTGTCTGACTCTTTGCAACCCCAGGGACTGCAGCACACCAGGCCTCCCTGTTCCTCACCATCTCCAGGATTTTGCCCAAGTTCATGAACTTGATGCTATCCAGCCATCTCATCCTCTGTCGTCCCCTTCTCCTCCTGCCTTTGATCTTTCCCAGCATCAGAGTCTTAACCAATGAGTCAGCTCTTTGCATCAGGTGGCCAAAGTATTGGAGCTTCAGCATCAGTCCTTCCAGTGTGTATTCAGGGTTGGTTTCCTTTAGGATGGACTGGTTTGAAGTGCTCCGTCCTACCACACACCACAGCAGAGCCTAGAGTCCCTCCACACCTCCGACCCCACCCTGTGTTTCTGGCCCCTTCTCCCTTCTTTCTCCACCCATCTAATGGGTCAGCCCCCTGTTGCCTCACCCCTCTCCCCACCCTCCTGCCTCTTCTTCCCAAGACTCATCCCTCAGGGTGGAGCTCGGCTTGCATTCCTTTGCTGCAGGCATGCTGTCCTCAGGTCAGTTTTTCGATTTCTTCATCTCCCTTTCCACCCCCACCACCCCCCAGGTTCATTCTCTTCTTCAGTGAAAGTGAAAAGTGAAAGTGAATTCGCTCAATCGTGTCTGACTCTCTGCAATCCCATGGACTGTGGCCCACCAGAGTCCATCCATGGAATTTTGAAAGATGGTAACAATAACCCTGTATGCGGAGAGAACAAAAGAGACACAGATGTATAGAACAGTCTTTTGGACTCTGTGGGAGAGGGCGAGGGTGGGATGATTTGGGAGAACGGCATTGAAACAAGTATAATATCATATAAGAAATGAATCGCCAGTCCATCCATGGAATTTTTCAGGCAAGGGTACTGGAGTGGGTTGCCATTTCCTTCTCCAGGGGTTCTTCCTGACTCAGGGATGGAACTCGGGTCTCCTGCATTGCAGGCAGACGCTTTACTGATTGAGCCACCAGAGAAGTCCACTGCTAAACACCTCCTGTAGCCCTGCTCCAAACCTGGCTCTGAAAGCTAGGCCTGGGCTTCATCCCTGTCCAGAGAGCTTGGTTGCTGTTGTCGGGTGGGGAGACCATCCAATGAGCTGGTGGAGTTGACAGGTGCCTGGAGAGCAGCTCCTGCCTTGGCCCTGGGCTTGGGGAGAAGCACCGTTTGAGCTGAAGGATGACGTGTGTCCCTGGGAGGCTGGAAGTGGGACTCCGAGGGTGAGGCAGGCCAGTGGACACGGTGTCTTCTTTCTCCTCCCACCCAGACTTGATCCACTAAATTCCTACTTCAGTCTTTAAAGATTTTTTAAATTAACAACTTTATTATTTTTTTCTTATATTTTATTTTAT
>SJYC01029864.1:0-15156 GCA_006408675.1 Madoqua kirkii | reverse complement strand
CTTTGGGTAGTATATTCATTTTCTCTATATTGATTCTTCCAATCCATGAACATGGTATATTTCTTCATCTATTAGTGTCCTCTTTGATTTCTTTCACCAATGTTTTATAGTTTTCTATATATAGGTAGTTATTAACAACTTTATTGAGGTGTAATTTACATACCATAAAGTGTACCCATTTACAGTGTATTGTTCAGTAGGACTTCTCCAGTGGTCCAGTGATTAGGACTGCATGCTTTCACTGCCAAGGGCAAGGATTTACTCCCTGGTTGGGGAACTAAAGAACCCACAAGCCTCACTGCACAGCCAAAAATCATGTATTATTTGACACTTTTAAGTAAACTTACAGAGTTGTGCAACGGCTACCACAATCCAGTTTTAGAATGTTTCCCTTGCCAGGAAGGCTCCCTCGTGCCCATAAGCTGTCACTCCCTGTTCCCATCCCTGGCCCCGGGCAATCGTCCTCTGGCTTTCTGTCTCTTGTTTGCCTTTTCTTCCCTGCTTCGTAGCTCTGGCTTGAGGGCCTCTTCCGGGAGGCCTTCTTGGAGTCTTCCAGTTAGAATTGGCTTCTGAAGGAGCCAGTGCTCTCTCCCTGGGAGTTGGCAAGCTCTTGGAAGGAGCCTCAGGTCTCACTGGCCCCTTGTCTGTCACCTAGCACAGCACCAGGCACCTGGGAGGCCCAGAGCATGTTGATTGGCCTAAATGAAGTTGCCTCCCTTAAGTTTCTTGTGCAAACTCCTGAGTATCCAGCAAGGAATTGGAATTTAAAGTACAGGGTGGCCTTCCCTGGTTGCCCAGTGGTTACAAATCTGCCCTCCAATGCAGAGGACACTGGTTTGATCCATGGTCTGGGAAGATCACTCTTGCGCCGGACCACTAAGGCCACAAGCCACAACTCCTGAGCCAGCGTGCTGCAGTTGCTGAAGCCCCTGTGCCCTAGAGCCTGCGCTGTGCTGTAAGAGAAGCCATTGCAATGAGAAGCCTACGCACCGGAACTAGAGAGTAGCCTCCACTCTCCACAGCTACAGAAAGGCCACCTGCCCACGCTGTGCACAGCAATGAAGACCCAGTGTGGCCAATACTAAGTAAACAAATATAAATATTAAAAAAAATACAGTATGTGTCATTGTGCTGTGAGGCCCTGCTACACTGGATTACTTCAGCAGGTACCTGTGAGGCAAGTGGGATCAAACCCATTTTTTGAAATGAAAATGTGGAGGGAGAATGCCCAAATCAGAAAATAGAGGAACCAAGAATTACTTTCTTTTCCATGCATATTTGCTAGTTAGGGGCTGCCCTGCAGTTTTTCCTGCCATCGCCTCTCAAGCAATGTAAATTCCTTCATACCTGGTTCACAGCTGACCAGGTAGGAGTGACTCAGTGTAAGTGTGAGACACGCAGACAGGTCCCTTGGTCTGTAGATAGAGGGAGGCCCTGGGGGAGGGAGGGAATACTTGCGTTTTAACGCCTTGTGCGTTTCAGAAGTTTCTTCTTGCATTATTTTTGTTCTCTGAGGAAAGGAGCAGAAGAAGGAAACTTCATTTTACACGTGTGCAGCCTGAGACATGGAAATTGTGTACGCAGTGTGTATGGGTCCACGTGGGCCTGGTGTGTAGACCCTCAGGTCACAAGTGTTCTCGCTCCCCCACTGATACAGAGAACTTTCACAGTGGACAGTCACAGTGTCTTGCTTCTTCTTGAGAGATCAGGGTTGTTGCAGGAATATACCAGGGGAAAGACCAGGGGTGGGGTCAGGTGGTGGGGTCGAGGTGGGGTCAGATGGAAAGACCAGGGATGGGGTCAGGTGGATGAGGGTTCCAGTCTGTCTCTGCTCTGTGGTTTATTGGCCAAGTGAGGCTTTCTGAGCCTGAACTTACTCAGGAACAAGAAGGGGTTCTGGACCCCCCGTCAGACAATCTCATGAAGCCTGGATATAGAAGACCTGTTGCGTCGGGCTGGTCACCTGTCTGCAGAAATGAAGGAGGCTGCAATTCTTCCTTGGCACTGAGGATTTCTTTCCAAATTTGGTTTCACTAGGCACATTTTGACCCAGACTGAGGTCACCAGGCACGTGATGTGAGCACCTGTGAATGTGTGTGGAAGGGAGCTGGGTGCATGGGGCGGGAGGGGTGTCATGATTTGGCGTTTGGGAAGCTGCCACATTGGATTGTCCCAGCTTGCATCTTCTGTAGAGTCTCTCAGGGTCCCTGATGCAGCCACGGTGACCCTGAACTTGGAGGGCTTCGGGTTCTTCTGCAGCCATTAGGAGACACAACCTGCCCTCCTAATTCTTCTGCCCCTAGGGCGCTTGGAAAGCATTTATTAGTTTGGACAGGTGGGTGCTGATGTGCTGAAGGGGACTGCTGGCAGTGTGGGCAGGACTGTGTTCCGAGCAGCCACGGGTATGGATCACAGCACCGTTTTCCCTCCATCAGCAAAATGCTCAGGTCTCTGCTTCCTTCCTGTGCTTTAACAGGACTTTTCCAGAAAACAGAATTGACGGCAGCTCCCCACCCTTCCTTGTCACTTCCATCCTCTCTCTCCTCTCTGCTCTGTAATCTACTTTTGGAGGAAGTGAGAACCTCTCTGAATCAATTACCTGGGTTTCTAGAGAATTGAGAACCTCTCCAAATCAATCGCCTGGGTTTCAAGATGATTGTGACAACGTCGTGCAATTTTCTGTATTTACCAGTGTGGCTGAGTCGTGGGGGGGGCCAGGGGGCAGTGTCCCCCGAGGGGAAGGGGGACAGGACTGGTGGTAGGCTCGCTCTCTCTGTCCCTCCCAGCCTTCCCCAGAGTGTGGGGCGGTGGCAGGAGCCAGGCTTTATTAAAGATCCTTCAGTGACCGGGGCTAGTGCCACTGCTGGTGACGCAGCCTGGACAGCCTGGCACAGCATCCAGGGGTGGGGGGGCAGGATGAAGTGGCTGCTCCGGCTCATTTGGGGGTCTTTCTTCCTCCCGGTAAGTAAAGGCACAGGCGGGCCTGGGACAGACGCTGAGGCCCCCGCTCTCTTGCTGGCCCGAACTTAGGCTTTCTTTTTCTCTGGGGATTGTGTTTTTCTCCTTTCTCTCTAAAGACAGGATAGAGGGTGGGAAGATCTGGGAGAATGACAACGAAACATGTATACAATCATATGGGAGATGAAGCACCAGTCTATGTTCAATACAGGATACAGGATGCTTGGGGCCGGTGTATGGGACGAACCGGGGGGTTGGGCAGGGAAGGGAGGTGGGAGGGGGCTTTAACATGGGGAGATCGTCTACACCTGTGGCTGATTCATGTCAATGTATGGCAGAACCAATACAGTACTGTGAAATGGAAAAAAAATAAAATAAAATTAAATTAAATTAAAAAAAAAAAATAAAGACAGGATAAAGGATTGCGGCTTTTTATTAGCATGTGTTCTCAGCAATTCGCTATTACCTGACCTAAAACCAGTATGGTCTCACTGATCATTCTCAGAGCTAGCTGTAAAGTGACAACTTAGGCACTTGGGAGTTTTTTCAGCATTGTTGGTGGGAGTAGGGGAGGGAAAGTGTAGCACAGGTAAGGGATTCCAGGTTCTCTGGACCGAGGACACTCAACAGGGCCAAGGTCTCACTGTTTTCCCCCAGCTCATAGCTCCTTCCTCCGTGTGTTGTCCCGGGCCAGTTGTCAGCTCTCTAGTTCAACCACATCATCCGTATCCTCATCACCATCATGATCACCAGCATCACTATAACCATCATCGTTATTCAGTCTCAGCATTGCTTCCCAGCTTTTGGCTGCTACAGCTCCTAGCCCCTTTCTGCTGTATTAGCTGTTCTTTGGGAGATGCCCCCTCCTATTAGGGGGTTAATGAAGAGAGTTACGACAGGATGGTAGGCACACAGCCCCTGAATGGGTGGATGATGGAATGTTACTCTGAAAGTGGCCTCGGAGAATAACTAATCGGGACGATGCTTAGAAAGATCTCATCTGTGATGATTAATTTTATGTGTCAGATTAAATTTTATTTTTAAATTTTATGTGACAAGGCTAAGAGATGCCCAGGTAGCTGGTAAAACATTATGTATGGGTATGTCTCTGAGGGTGTCTCTGAAAGAAATTAGCGTTTGATTCAGTAGATGGAGTGAAGAAGACAGTCCTCAGCAATGTGGGGAGGCATCAGCTAATACACTGAGGGCTTGAGTAGAACAGAAAGACGGAGGAAGGAAGAATTGGCTCTTTCTCTTGAGCTAGCATGTGTATCTTCTCCTGTCCTTGGACTTCAGTGTTCCTGGTTCTTGGGACTTGGAACTTGAACTGCTGACTTTCTTGATTCTCTGGCTTGTACATGGCAGAGTCTAGGACTTCTTGGCCTCAAACTGTGTATGCCAACTTCTATAATGAATCAATGTATACATGTTTACAGAGTAGTCTCCTCTCATCATTGACTTCCCTGGTGACTCAGATGGTAAAGCGTCTGCCTACAATGCAGGAGACCCGGGTTCGATCCCTGGGTTGGGAAGATTCCCTGGAGAAGGAAATGGCAACCCACTCTAGTACTCTTGCCTGGAAAATTCTGTGGATGGAGGAGCCTGGTAGGCTTCAGTCCATGGGGTCGCAAAGAGTCGGACAGGACTGAGCAACTTTACTTTGTTTCTCCCCTCATCTGTGGTTTCACTTTCCACGGTTTCAATTACCCATGCTCAACTGTGGCCCAAAAATGTTAAATGGAAAATTCTAGAAAGGCACAATTCCCCAGTTTTGCATTTCGTGGTATTCTAAATGGCATAATGAAATCTCATGCTGTCCCACTCTGTCCCCCTGGGATTCCCTGCAGTGATCCAGGACCACCCAAAGCAGATGACCCTCCTCCTGACACATCATCAGGTCAGTAGAAGCCTAACATAACATCTCACTGCCTATGTCATTCAGTCACTTTATCTCGTGTAGGCATTTTATCATCTCATGTCATCACAGGAAGGATGAGAACAGTATAAGACAATATTTTGACAGAGAGAAAGAGAGATCATATTCACATAACTTTTATTCCAGTGAATTGTTATAATTGTTATATTTTATTATTAGTTATTGTTGTTTATCTCTTACTGTGCCTAATTTATAAATTAGACTTTATCATAGGGGTATTTGTATAGGAAAAAAATATAGCATATATAAGGTTCAGTACTGACTGCAGTTTTAGGCATCCACTGGGGGTCTTGGAATGAATCCCTCTCTGATAAGGGGGACTAGTGTATGTGTATGTACATACACACACATATATGTGTGTGTGTGCACAAGATATAAGATGTATACTTATCTGTCTAACTGGAGGGCCCTGGCTGATTTACCCCTCATTCTTTTAGGCCTAGTGGGGAGCCAGTATCACCCTTGCCCCTCCTGGGAGGACAGCTCAGGCTCCCAGGTGTGTTCTCCAGGTCCTTTGCTGATGAGCATCTCCAGGGCCTGACCTCGCAGATTGAGTACCGAGCTGTCTGCCTCTCCCCAGGCAGTGGGCCTCTTTGCAGGCCGGGACCTGTGGGTTTCTTCTCCATGGCACCCCCATTCCTGGCACTGAACCTGGGATGCAGTGGATGTCCAGATTTGTGGCCGAACCATCATCTTCTTCTCTCAACTGTAGAGTGGTGGGTGAATTGAATTATTTAAAACTTAGCACTTTGGCTAAGGAGCCTGCTTGGCAGGCCTGAATGTGTGATTGGACGGTTCAGTGCACTAATGCTGCTTTCTGTGCGGTCGCTGGTGGCCAGTGTTTTACACTTTCATGAAAACTACAGGACAGAGGTCTGAAGGCATTGCGGCTTCGTGAGCTGGTGGAGAGAAACCACCCCCCCACCCCCCCGCCCTATCCTGTTATTGTCTGGCTTTCACTTGGTGGGAGAGGTTTTTCCTCTCCATATCTCAGTTTCCTCGTTTGTCAAAGCAGCTCAAGGCTAGATAGCCTCTAAATTCTCCACTCTACAAACCAGGAAAAAATGCTTAAAAATGTAAACATAAGGGACTTCCTTGACAGTCAAGAGGTTAAGACTCTGTACTTTCACTGCAGGGGATATTGTTTGATCTCTGATCAGGGAACTAAGATCCCACATGTCTCAGGACATACCCCTGACTAAAGAGGCCCACACACTACAGAGTCAGCCTCCTCCACACAAACAAATAAAAACCTCTTAGGAAACAGAGGCAACTGCTATGTGAGGAGCTGGCATTACCATTCAGAGAGACTGAGAATTCTGAAGAACACATTTGTGGAGCACAAACTAGAAAGAAGGGGTCGGGCAGAAGGTACTGGTGTTAGGGAGAGGACTTGTATTTCATCCATTCATCCAACCATCCATCCATCCATCCATCCATCCATCCATCCATTCAAGGCCTTATAACTTCCTGTGCCTGGGATGGTACCATGTCTTAAGGGAACTGAGATTAAGAAGACAAGGACTCCTGGTACCAAGGAGGAGCCTGATTTCAGTGGGGTATTTGCTGTGGGAGCACGGAAGAAGGTTGGTAATTGAGCTCAGATCTTAAGCTCTAGATCTGTGCCTTTCTTGGAAACTGTTTACAGTTTCTTTAAGAGGACACGCTGGCAAGAAAAGCCAGTTAGAGGATGTGGATGCTGCCCTCCTAGGTGTAATGGGGCACTTCTATTTTTTTCTGGGAGGTCGTGCCACTCACAGTCTAAGAAACTGGTGAACTGAGCTTCATATTTTGACTGTGAACCAGAGAGAAGTCAGAAGTAGGGAGTATTGTAGAAGACAAGTGACTGTACTATTTTCAGATGAGAGTGTATGTACGGATGTAAATTCTTGATTGGCTTTCACCTCAGATTGGTCTTTTTAATGAGTTACAGAGAATTCTTTGAAATGAGCACATTTCTGATAGTAAGCTAGTAGGTGTTTGCTAAAGGGGTTGAAAACAAGCAATTTAAATGTGTCGTCTAAATACAGGGCTGGAAAGCAAGATGTTGAACTGTGCAGACAACTTCATTCCCATTATGTTTAAGGGGGAAAAAGATCAGAGAAAATAGAAGGGAAGGAAATATGCTGAACTGTTAACAGCAGTTGAGTCTGGCAAGATTGTGTGTGCGTGTGTGCCCAGTCGCTCAGTCATGTCTAGCGTTTTGTGATCCCATGGACTGTAGCCTGCCAGGTTCTTCTGTCCATTGGACTTCCCAGGCAAGAATACTGGAGGCCATTTCCTCCTCCAGGGGCTCTTCCCGACCCAGGGATCGAACCTGTGTCCCCTGCACTGGTAGGCAGGTTCTTTACCACTGAGCCACCTGGGAAGTTACATGGGATCATGAGTTTCTCTCTTTTTTTGTGTGTGTGTTGCTCTACATGCTAAAATTTCACCCATGGGCCTATATTTGTTTTGCAATTGGGAGAAAAAAAAAAGGTTTTAAAAAGGAGCCTCAAGAAGGCATTCCTCTGATAATCTTGTTTATCCTCTTAATTTACTTAGCAAAGTTTCTTTTTATAGTCAGACTGGCTGGAACTCATAAATTCCATACTTGTGATGATTTGAATTAATGGAAATTTATCATACTACATTATTAGAATTTGTTAATTCATCTAAATTCAATACTGAGTAACTCTATTAACTTGGATATAAAAAAATCATTCCAAATCTCCCAAGGAATTCACCACTTCAACACGGCAAGGATAGAGTTTGTATATGATCTAGCAGGTGCTGCTTGAATCTGGGCATTCACTTTGTGTCTTGACCTGGACTGAGGCTTCAGGCATCCTGCTGTGTTGATGCTGGGTGTTTTAATGAGGTTTTAATGAGGTGGTTTGATGTCCTTAGACCTACCTGTCTCCACTTTTCCTTCTCTGTTCTCATCACCGAGTGCTCATGCAGTGGCCTTCTTCCAGGAATAATCTCCTTTACTATTTGTCTCTCAGGCTGATGTTTTTCAGCTCCTGTTTTTGAAAATAACTCTTTTGGTACTCCATCTGGGCTCTTCCTTCCTGACTCCCCCCAGATGGAACTGTTGATCTTCAGCTGTGAATTGAAGGACTCCCAGGGATAGTCCTGCCCGCTGCCCCCTGCCCCCTGCCTTTGCTGCTCCAGCCTTGGACTTGGGTTGATGTTGGGTTGACTTGACTTGACCTTGGGCTCTCATTGGATTGACTGTATTTATGGGCTGGTGAGCAGGGCCATCTTAGTACTTCTTAGGGCCATGCCTGACTTGCAGTGGCGTCCCTCCAGAAGGCTTCTTAGGCTGTTATTCCCATCATTTTTCAGGGATTTAATCTGTCTGAGTCCAGGATATTGAGTCAGCAGTGGAAAGTTATGAAGGCGAGGCCAGCCATCACAGAAATTGGCTAATATGAAAGATTAATTTCAGAGTGAATGAAGGGGAGGGATGCTTGGGGGCTGGGCTGTCTCTCTAAGCAAATAATATTGCTATAATATGTGAGAAATCAGAGGCTGCCTCTGCTACAGCTTAGTGCCGGCTTATAGTTTCTTGGGTAATATAGTGTCCGTATTTATGATCTTGAGAAAAAATATAATTGTCAGCAAAATTACATGCACATCTGGTTAATTATTTCAGAATACTCACCGTGAGGAAATCATATTTTTAAAAATTAGTCTGGCTCCTGTGTTCTGAAATTGTTATTTTTGAAAGCCAGTTGTCAGGTTATTGTGTTGTTCCACGGGGCGGCAGGAAGGAAGCTCTCCTGTCACTGGAAACAGGTAGGTTACCATGGAGACTGGGTGTGTCCCACTGGTTTCCTGGGTATCTCATTTGTCCTGGAGAAGGAATAAACCTCACTTTCTGTGATATTCCTGAAATTGTTTGTGAATTAAATTTTTCTAAACAAAGGTCCAATGTTTTATTGACTTACAAGGGGATTTCTGGCATAATTTTGCCCTTCGTTCTGTTTGCTTAATCTGTAATGCTGTATAACCCTTCTTTTCCTATCAAAATGCTTAAAGTGCACTGAAGGAACACCCATCCCAAAACAGAAACTGGAAAAAAAATCTTTTAATACAGCTAAGAATGCTCTCTTCTGTGTGAATGTGATTGCCCTGGACAGTTGAACAACTTAGTTTGATAATTCTGTGTCATAAGCCAAGCTGGGGAATACAGTGATGAGCAAGACGGTGGTGGGCCTGCCCTAGTGCAGCTTATATTAAGGTTGTGACCCAAGGCAACCGGAAGCCAAGGGGGACCCTGGTCTGAGCTGCCCTGGTTTATCAGCCACTGCCAAGCCAGGGGCCTTGAACCCTGCTCACTGTCCCACAGGGCAAGGGGGCTGGGCCTTGTTGGAGGGATGACATAGCTGCTGACTTGATTGAGCTGTTTTTATTCACGAGCATTTTCCAGAATGTGCAACAGTGCTTTATCAGTCTGCTTATCATAATTTTATACATGAAAAAATTCTATTCATGCTTATTCTTGGGTCGCTCTCCATCTAATAGTTTCTAAAGGCAATAGCTTGATGGTTAACTGTGTAGAAAGCTGCTTGTACCCCCTGAAGTGAAGTGAAGTCAAGTCGCTTAGACATGTCCAACTCTTTGCGACCCCATAAACTGTAGTGTACCAGGCTTCTCTGTCCATGGGATTTTCCAGGCAACAGTCTTGTCAAAAACCTGGCAGTTTCTTCCTTGCTTTATCCCATTCGGCTTCAGCACCCTCTGATCTCACAAAAACAGAGCACCCTGCCCCTGTCCCAGCATCAGCAGCTGGAGGCCCATGGTGGGCATCCCAACCTCTCTCTCCCACCCTGTGCTTCCTTGCAGTCACTTCCTCAGCAGAGGCACATCCTCTCTTATCTTTCCCTTCTGCGAGTTGGTAATGAGCACAGGCCTCCTGCAGCCCCACCGCTGGACAGCCTGTTTTGCACAAGCTCCTTAACTGGTTGGGACCTTGAGTGGGATTGTCAGAGCCTGAAGAGGCTGCAGCTGGTCATGGAACAGAGTTGGTGACTCTGTTGGGTGTCGGTGAGGTTGAGAAAGTGGCAGACTCCACCCTCTGTGTGTGCTGTGATTTGAACAGAGATCTCGGTCTCATAGCCTCAGAGGATGCTGTGATCTGAACAGAGAAACAGGCCCCTGGGCTTAGGGACATCCTGCCTAGTTGAGCTCCAATTTGAAAGGAACTGGAGATGTCTCTTCCTGATCCTGCCTTGACTTCCTTCCTATCTGATGGATAGAGAACAGAGTCATTCTTTTCAAAGGAAAAAAGCCACCTCTATCACTCTGTCTCAGTCCTGTTCTCCTCCCTGAGGCTCAAACACCACCCACCTTCACCTTCTTCATGCAGGGCCCCCTTGGGTCTGCCAGGCACTGCCCTGGAACATCTGTTGCCTCATCTATGAAATGGGAAGTATAGAACCTCCCTCTTAGGATTGTTGTAAAAATAGCCATTACATTTCTTATAAACTCCAAATTGCTGTATAAATGTAAGGACTGTCACCATCATCATCAGCATCACCATAATCATCATCACCATGGTCACCATCACTATTACCATCATCATCATCATCACCACATCACAATCATCACCACCATCACCATTACCACCATCATCACCACCATCACCACCATCACCACCATCACCATCATCATCACCACCACATCACCATCACCATTACCATCATCATCACTACCATCACCATTACCACCACCATCATCACCACCATCACCATCATTATCACCATTACCACCATCATCATCACCACCAGCACCATTATCACCATCATCATCACCACCGTCACCATTATCACCATCACCACCATCACCATCGTCATCATTACCAACCTTTTTATTCACATCCTGCTGCCCCTGACACATGATTGCTAAAAGAGCAGGGTCTTTCTGGCTCCCTCTGGAATTTGAATTCCCAGTCTTCTGTCCTTTTCGTTTCTCTTATCTGGGATTACCTGTGGTTTTCATTTTCCACCTGCAAGATGTTAGTCCATAGAAGAGAGCTGGGGAATGTACTGTCTGAGTCTCACAATGGACGTGTAAATATGTATCTGCTCCTCCATCCTTTTGGAACATTGGATCTGCTCTGTCTGCTCCTGTCCCCTGCTGTTTGCTTGCTGGGCAGCCTGGGAACTTACTGCTCAGATTAAAGATATTTACTGAAATATGGGCAGTCAGCTTGGCTCAGGTCAGATCATATATGAGCAAGCAGCTCCCTTTAAACCTGCTCCTGGATTGCAGCCAGCTGTGTGGTCCACCTTTGTCCATGACAGGGGGGTGGGATGGGGACTTGGTAGAAAACTCTCAGGGACATTGTTCTTTATTCTTCTTCTTGAAAGAGACTTTCTTCATATCTGGCCTCCTTACTAAGTGAGCTGGTGCTGGGGTTTGGGGTTATGATTCTTGATGCTACCATTTGAGGAGAGGAACATTTGCTACACCCTTCTGCTTGCCCCTTGTACCCTCCCAGATTGCCTTCACAACTCCTAGCCTTGCTCAGGGGTTGCCTCCTCCAAGAAGTCCCCTGGGCCTGCTCAGGCATCTGCTCTTCCTGGGGCACTGCTGCTCTGGCTCACACAGCCACACCATATGCAAAGCTCTGGTCCCGGCCAGTCACCTCCCGGCCTGGTGCTCCTAAGGGCAGGAACCATGTACCGAGTAGTCTCCCTTGAAGCAGAGACTGGGCTTGGGGAGAATCCCCTAGGTTGGGAAGGGTGCTCTCTCACGAGCCGACCCTCATTCATTCATTCATTCATTCACATAGCTCCCAATGTGTGCCGGACTCTGCACCAGAGAATATCCAGTGGAAATCCTGCACTCTTGGTGTTTATGTTTCTAGCTGGACACAGGCAGTAAACTAAAGTTTACTTTATATGTAAACTATATGTAAACTTTCAGTATGTAGCATAATACTGTAATACTATAGTACATGGTATAATATGCATGCTAGGTTGCTTCAGTAATGTCCAGCTCTCTGCAACCCTATAGACTGTAGCCCACCAGGCTCCTCTCCATGGGATTCTCCAGGCAAGAATTCTGGAGCAGGTTGACATTTCCTCCTCCAGGGGATTTTCCCAGGGATCGAACCCGCGTCTCTTATGCCTCTTGCATTGGCAGGTGAGTTCTTTACCAGTAGCACCACCTCGTAAGCGCAGGGTATATAGTATATACATAATAAAATATGGTGATTTAGTATAATATAGTGATAATAGAAGATGTGGGGGGAACAAAGGGGGAATTCCTTGGCGGTCCAGTGGTTAGGACTCTGGGCGTTTAGTGCTGAGGACCCAGGTTCGATCCCAAAGGGAACTAACATCCCAAGCCATATGGTACAGCCAAAAAGAAGAAAAAGAAGGAGGTGTGAAGGGCCAGAGATATTGGATGAGGGATGGTGAGAAATGAAATTTTAAGTAGAGTGATCAGAGAAAGCCTAATGAGAAGATGACATTTGAGCAAAGACTGGAAAAAATGAGGGAGCTGGTCATGTGGAAGCTGAGCAGGGTGGCAGGCACAGCGAATAAACTGGACAACGAAAGGCGCTACCTTCCAGCCAGGAGAACCCAGGGAGTTTTGGCCAGTGAGATGAGTTCAAGGCCATTGGCTTGCACTCCTATCCCCGCTCCCTTCCTGAATAAACAGCCAGAGTCCCAAGACAGGAAGCTTTTGGCCCATTCATCTTCCTGCCTGGAAAGCAGACGTAATTTGTGGAAATAGGGCAGCCATCCTGTGATCACGAGGCTGAAATCCATGTGCTAAGGATGGTGGAGCAGAAAAAGACTCTTGGTCCTTGATGGCATTCTTGAACTGCTGCCCACGCCCTGGACACAAAGAAAAGACTTTCTTGTTTAAGCCACAGTTTGTTGGGTTTTAGGCTGTTTTCATGGAATGTCCAAAACAGAATCTACTATTCCCAAGCCCCCAGACAGACCACTGCTGCTCAGATACGTGGGGTCGGAGGGGGGAAGGGCTGGAAGATGTTTTAGCCCCTTCTCAGCTTCCCTTTCCCTCCATCCTTTCAAGCTGGTCTCTAAGTTAGTCATCAGGATGCCCCAGTGCCTCCCAGTCTCTCCAGCTTCATCGTCTGTGCTGCACTCACCACCTGCATGTGTGATGGCCAGTTTCTGGTGGCTCTCCTGGCCCAGCCTCTCTCCACACCCCACCAGACCCACCCACCGCCCAGCTCCAGCCCAGCACGAGCCTTCTCTGTGGTGCTCCATGCTCTCAAATCCTTGCTTGCAAAGTCCAAATGCTAAGCATGGCCTGAGAAGCCCTCCTTGTGACCCTCGACCCTGCTTGCCCTCTTGACCAACCCTTCATCCAGTACGTGAGGTCTTGAACTCCATTGACTGGCAGGTCCTTCTCACCATTTACTCCTCTGGGCCTTTGCACCTGCCGTTCCCTCTGCTGGGAATCCCTGATCGCCTCCTCCCCCAGGAGGCACCCACACATCCTTCAAGAATCGAGCAGGGCTTTTCATGTCAGTTGAATCCTTTCCCTGCGCACCTGACTCTTTTGTCTATGTCAGAACATCTCTGGGGGAGGTGGGGGGTGGGTAACCTCAGTTAAGAAAACAAACAAACACGTCTTTCTTCCTAGTAGACAGAATTCCCCAGAGAACAGAGATCAAACATGCCTGATCTAGAGAGTCTGGGCTTTCCTGGTGGCTCATTACCATCTGAGCCACCAGGAGATGCGGAAGACCTGGGTCTGATCCCTGGGTTGGGAAGATCCCCTGGAGGAGGGCATGGCAACCCACTCCACTACTCTTGCCTGGAGAATCCCCATGGACCGAGGAGCCTGGAGGGCTAGAGGCCATGGAGTTGAAAAGAATCGTACACGACTAAGCACTCTAGAGAGTCTGGTCTATGTTGGGCTTTGCATCAGGCATGTAAGCAGCCCTTCTGCTTACTTGTTGCAGGTGGTGGGTGCCTGAGGCAGTTCCAGATATTGGCCCCCAGGTGAGGTCCGCACTCTCCCACCTGTGTCTGTATCTTTAGGCCCCGCAGTGCCTGCGGGGCAGCAGCCTCAGCTCACTTATAAAATAATGAAAATAGTATTACTAAAAGCTCAAGTACCTGGCACCCAGCTGAGTGCTATACACACTTCATCTCAGTGATGAGAGTTGGTCATCACTTTCCAGATAGTTCAAGCAGTAAAGATTCCACCTGCAATACAGAAGATGCGGGTTTGATCCCTGGGTCAGGAAGATCCCCTGGAGGAGGAAATGGCAATCCACTCCAGTATTCTTGTCTGGAAAATCCCATGGATAGAGGAGCCTGGTGGGTCCATGGGGTGGCAAAGAGTCAGACACCACTGAGCAACTGAACATGTACACACTCATTCAACAAATGGTTATCTCAGGCTTACTGTGTGCAAGGGACTCTACTAGGCATGAGGGGTACATCAATGGGGAAAAAAAAAGAGATTCTGTCCCATGGAACTCACATACACTTCTCTTGTTGCTGCTTCCTACACCTTGCACTAATGCACCAAAAACATTCTAGTCATTAATTTTTAAATGTGATACAGAAACAGTTTGAATTTCAGTTGATGAATTTCAAGATGCAGGAGGTCCTGCTGTCCTCTTAGAAAAAGAGAGGAAAATTAAGCAAAAAGGTGCTTCTAGCAAAGCAGTGCAATATTTTTCCAAAGACAAAAATTTTTACTTATTTGCTGTCATCTTGCTGTTTAAAGGGTCCCACTATTCAGAACTCACTCACCCTGTTGTTATTAAGGGTGGAAACCAAGATGTTTAGTTATGTGAAAGCCAATTAAAATAAATTAAATGCAAATGCTGTTTCATTGTACAATGTTAATTTTGAGAGCTGGATCAATCACAGGTTGTGGAAATGCCAAAGTTGTTAAGACTTTGGTTGCCACGACAACAGCACTCTGGCTCCAGTGGTCTGGTATTCAGGTCCCGGCTCCCAGACAGGCAGGGGAGGGTGAAGAAACATTTCCTGTTCCTTCCTCACCTGTCTAACTGACCTTTGGTGAAAATAGGATTCTTTATCATCATGGTGAATAACTGCCCGGGTCTTGTTTGTTCTGTGTGTGTGTGTGTGTGTGTGTGTGTGTGTGTGTGTGTGTGTGTATGGAGGGTGGGGAGCTGTTGGGTTGAACTCAGTGCTTTTAACCCGTTGGCTGCCATAATCACATTTCTCAGGGAGTTTTCTCTGGGGCCACCTCTGTTTTACAGATGAACATGGGGATTCATAAGGAGGCTTGTCCAAGTTCTCTGG